>NDXB01009344.1:0-25674 GCA_002631895.1 Agapornis roseicollis
ACCTTCGTATGCCTTGACAATTTGTATCTTCTTGCTGAAAGAAAATGCTGATTTATTGAAATGGAATATACTACTTACAGTAGTATACCACTGGAATATACTACTTACAGTAGACCTCTCTCTTCTAAAGATTTTCAGTTCTCCGAAAGACAAGTGAAAGAGAGAGAAGAGCTCAGATTAACAGTCTACTGTGGAAAGGAAGGGTAAAATACCCTAGCCTCCCAATTAATATTAGCCTATATGACTTAGGTGAAATCATCAAAGTTGTGTGATTTACTAATCCAATCCCCTCAAATGAGCCAGTGGAAAATTGGTTAAGGTTAGTCCTTCAAAGAGCAGCAGATTATAGCCAAGTATGTTGTATCCTACCTTTACCTATTTTAAATCTGTCAGTGTGGTCCAAAGACTCTTTAATTAGTAGAAANAATCCCCTCAAATGAGCCAGTGGAAAATTGGTTAAGGTTAGTCCTTAGGTCTTTGTTTTTCTAAGGCAACTTTTAAAAAGTTTATATTTCATCCCATTAACACATAAGAACTTTGAAAATTTCATCAAGGGAAAGGAAGATAGTGTGTGTCCAACTCTTAAAGAAAGAAGAGTAACTTTATGCATTTTTTTCATTCAAATCATTCCTTGTCTATTCTAGGTTAAGTTATGTACTATTGTCATGGTTTAAGCCCAGCCACGGAGCTTGCTCTCTGACTCCCCCTCCCCTTCCTCCTCCATCCCCTCAACCCCCCCCCTCACTCCCTGACGGTTGGGGAGGAGAAACGAAAAAATGCAATTCCCACAGGTTGAGATAAGAACAGTTTTATAACTAAGGTATAACACAAATCACTGCTGCTACCACCAATAATAGTGACGATAAGGGAATGAAAAATGACTGCTGAACCCAGGACAACTATTTATTTTTTCATATGCATCTCATGTATGCAAAACGAAGTCAAAATACACTGCTTGTTTATGCAAAGTCTGGCTAATTGGAAAATAAAAAGGCTAATATAAGTTACATTTTAAAGGAGTTCTAATAAAGTTCTTTCTGAAAAGTTCATGTTTTTATTTTCCTCATAATGTGATCTTACTTTAATAATGATACAGGGACAGGATTTTTCTTCATGTTAGCTATTTATTATGTAAACATCTGTGCTTGAACTAATAAATTTAGATTTCTTTTATAGTCACTGTAAACAAATAAGCATATATCGCTAGAAATAAATAAACGTGTGGGCACAGCTCATCAGGCCTATATTTAGCATTTCTCTCAATTTGAGAAGAATTGTTCCCTATAACCCTTATTTCTCTCAACTGGTTGTAAAAGGGCTCAACCTTAAGTAGCTCAAGTACAGCTATCTGAAGTAAGACAAGTCCTTCCCTGTCCTGGGTTCAGCAGTAATAGTCAGTCTGGGCTTAAGCCATGACATTCCCTCAGTTAGGTTCTTTTGATTTCACTGTGATTTTAATTTCATTTTTCTTGTTTTTAAGTAATGGTTAAATATTTTCCAGTGTACTTTGCAGTTTATTGTCAAGATCACTAATGATTTGTTACAACATAATATAGAGAGGTTACTTGTAAGTACAGTACATAAGGCCTGGCATTCAAGTTGTCTTAAAAGCCTCATTTGCTAAGAGAAGAAATCATTCCTTTTTTCCATCACCTGCATTGAAGAAAATGGTTACTGATGCAAAAGGATGTAGGAATGTCTGTGAATTACATGACAGGTTTGCTTATCAAACTGACCTGGTATATGTTTTATCTGTTTCATTTTTTTTTACATTTGGAGTATAAAAATGGATGTTAAAAAAAATCATAAACTCATAGAATAGTTTGGGTTGGAAGGGACCTTAAAAGTCATTCAGTTCCAACCACCTTGCCAGGAGCAGGAATGCCTTTCAGTAGACCAGGATGCTCAAAGCCTAGTCCAACCTGGCCTTGAATGCTTTCAGGGATGGGGCATAAATGTTAAAAGTACAGCAAAACAGTATTTCATGACCATTATGTTAGAAAGAAATTTAATTAAAAAGAAACTTTAAAATACTTTAAAAATCTGCTTATGAAAGAATCTCCTTTTTCAAAGTTGTGAATCGAATCAGACCTTTATGTTTCAAGCTATCTTTGTCAAGATATTCAAGCTATTATCAAGCTATTTATTTGATAAATGTCACACTTCTGTACACCCAAAGGTAATTTATAATCAAAGGTATTTCCTCTGCCTGTCATGTGACTCCAGTCTTTATTATATTCTTAAAAAAATATCAAAATATGTGATCTCCTGAGAGTTTGCTTTGCAACCCGTGCAGAGACTTAGCTTAATTTAATATTTGCCTCTTCCACTATTAATGATTGTAATGGTTGTAACCCCAATGCCTTGAATAACCTACTTCTTGATAATTCATGTTCAGACCATGTTTTAATTTTTAAATAAAAGAAAATCAATTTACTTCTATGTGATACAGAAACTTAGCAATTTATTTTTTTTTTTATAAATAATCTATATGGGAGATATGACTATGCAAGGCCTTTCTCTTTATATCTGTAAAATGTGTGTGAATATATATATTAAATCAGCAAAAGTATCCCAAAAAAGGATGGCTATTATAAAATACACAGTTATGACCTGTATTCTCTGAAGCAATGTATCTGCAAGGGAGCAACTGAGTTTCCTTCTCTTCTGTTCGAAAGGGAATTGGTTAGACATCTGCATAATTCCAAACTGGCCTACAAATGTGATGCCTCTTTTCTAGAATTAGGCACAAGTACTATTTTTTCCTTTCTAGGAAAAAATGTATGGAAAAGATTTATTAAAAGTGCAAGGGAAGTATTCTTCATGCACTGATCCTCTCGGAAGGATTCCCTTCTAGATCAGGCATCTAATTGTAGCAGTGGGACTCAGTTGCCAAGACATGCTGCCATTTTAACAACATTTCAGGTATCTGTTTCAGTATGTGCTCGTTAGCTTCTTTTGACTGTACGAACTGTATTTTCGGTGACTATGGCGGGAGTTAGCTCACATTAAACCTTGTATTGTAGATACCTATATTTACACAAGTGAATCTGGAGATAAATTCTACTCTGTTTTTTCAAAGGCTAGCTAACTAGAACAACTCTGTCAGATGTTGGTCAGTAGCTATGAGATTTGAATATTTTTTCTTACTTGGAGCCTCATTAAGCAGATTCTGCTCAAGGCCTGTAGGTGTGCTTAAGGAAGGGAAAATCTCCTGATTCATTGTGATTTAGCCAGTTGCAGAAACAGAGGGTTATGCCGCAGCTCAGTAAACACAGACTTGATCAAAGGCATCCTTTGTTGCATCATTCTTTGGTCAAATCTGTTAGGTCTCTGAAACATGGATCTTTTGTCCCAGTTGGCTTCCTTTCTCGAGTATGTGTTGATGCAGTCACCCACAGGTAACTACTTTTATAGTACAAGATTAAATTGAGGGCTCCTTGAAGTTCTGGTACATTTCTTATTCAGGCATGACTTGGTCTTGTTATGAACATAGTGATCATGAACAGATCATGCAGAAAGGTGTGTTAGGTTTCTGGGCCAGGCATAGACCCCTTGTTTTTTTTTGTTATCAGTAATGTCCTAAACATTATGGACATAAGTCAATCAATGCTATTTTAATTCAGGGCCACATCATCTCTGAGGAGGAGCAACAGTATTAGACTGAGAGAAAATACTTAATAAACAAATCCTGAAGAAAGGAATTTTTTGAGGAAAAAGTCTGATCCAGAACAAGTCTGAACAGAGAAGGTTGTATGAGAAATAGGCAGAAATGTCCTTGTTCACAACCTCTATTGTGCCTGTTCTACATTTTTTATTCTTTTGATAATGTAAACAGGCTTAAATAGAAATGCTGATGTATGTTAGACTCCATCTCCAAGGACAAAGGGTGGATCCTATGACCAGCTTTAGGATGCAAGAAACACAGTTTGGGACACTTACACAGGTGATAATGATATAGGAAGTATAACACCCTCGAGAGTCTTACAGATTGCAACAGTGACATTTGGAAAATGTGTCAGTTGTTAGAGTGGAGACAGCTGGCTGCTAAAAAAAAATACTATTTCTGAAACACAAGAAAGCAAAATCAGAATATGACCGTTCTTAAAAGCAAAAAACTATGCATGAGCTAAATAGCTACAAAATGAACACTTAGTACATATGTGTTGATACTTTACATAGATAAATTCAGTCATTAGCAAAAAAAAAGAGGAACTATTTAGGCAAAGGTTTCCAAATCATATTATTCATCAAAAGCTAGTTATAGACAAAAATATTGATCACTTGATATCCCATTACTCTGAGATTTGTAGAAGTACTTCAGATTTATTAAAGCATTTATTGTTTGTTAAATGTTAGCTTGTTTAAGATGCACATCAGAGATTTTATATTCAACAATTAAACATGCGTGCTCACATATTTAAATGAAGATAGCAAGGACCCTGAACATTTGCCAGTTTATGATGTGCAAGTCTCTTGTAGTTTCAAGACTTGGACACATAAGACATCTAGACACCCCTTAGATATAGGCAAACTAAGAGCACCAACTATCTTTTGCAGATTGATTTAGATGTGAAGGTAACTTCTGCTGCCCACCTTATCTGTCCTGTGAAGTCGTATTTCCTCCAGCCATTACACAGGATATTTGACCTCCACCATAACTGTTTAGAGACCAACATTTTAAGGCAAACTGAATGTGCTTCTTTTGTATGTTAATATAGATGTAGGTGGGCTGATTTGGCTGGTCACCAGATACGCACCCAGCTGGTCTCTCACACCCCCTCCTTGACAAATGATAATAAGATGAAAAGTTGCATGTGTTGAGATAGAAACAGGGAGATCACTTACTAATTACCACCATAAGCAAACAAAGACTCAACTTTGGGAAAAATTAATTTAATTTATTACAAACGAGAATGAAATAGGATAGTAAGGAAAAAACACCTTCCCCCCGTCATTTATTTCACTCAACTTCACTGCTTCATTCCCGGCTTCTTTAGCTCCTCCTGCCACCAAGCGGTGCAAGTGTTACAGGGATTGGGGGTTGCAGTCAGTTCATAGCAACTCCTCTCTGCGGCTGCTTCCTCCTCACGTTCTTTCCTGCTCCAGCGTAGGTTCTCTCTATGGGCTGCCATCCTTCAGGATAAGGTTGCTCCAGTGCAGGCTCCTGTCCACAGGCTGCAGCTTCCTTCAGGGCATATCCACCTGCTCCAGCATGGAGTCTTCTACAGGCTACAGTGTGGTTATCAGATCCAGCACAGTGCATGTGCATGGCCTGCAGCAGGGCAACCTACTGCGTTGCCGTCCTATCCATGGGTTGTAGGGGAGTTTCTGCTATGGCAGCTGGAGCACCTCCTCCCTCTCATTCTTCCTTCAGGATAAGGTTGCTCCAGTGCAGGCTCCTGTCCACAGGCTGCAGCTTCCTTCAGGGCATATCCACCTGCTCCAGCATGGAGTCTTCTACAGGCTACAGTGTGGTTATCAGATCCAGCACAGTGCATGTGCATGGCCTGCAGCAGGGCAACCTACTGCGTTGCTGTCCTATCCATGGGTTGCAGGGGAGTTTCTGCTATGGCAGCTGGAGCACCTCCTCCCTCTCATTCTTCTTTCACCCTGGTGTTCACAGGGTTGTTTCTCCTCTCATGCCCACTCCTCATGCTGCCAGGAAACATTTTGCCCTTCTCTAAATACTTGAAGCACCACCATCTTGGCTGATGGGCAGGTCCTGGCTAGAACTAGCTGTATCTGACATGAGGCAACCCTGTTCTGTCCTCACAGAGAACACCCCTGCAGCCCCCCAGCTGCCAGCACTTGACACATGAACCCAGTGCAATCACACACTGGGCACTGGTGTGTCAGGTACCACAGGGGATTCCTCTGTCTCTATCAAGGGGGAACCACTATTAGAAGTGGCGCGAAGCAGGCAGGCTGAGGAAGTATTCAGCTCAGCTTAATCACTTGCTGCTTAATCCAGCCCTGGTCATAAGCCAGTGCTCTGGACAGCCATGTGGGCTCAACTGTGACTTTACTGCTATACTCACACTGCAGAAATGAAGAAATTGGAAGGTTTGGCCTGTCAGGTGGAAAAACCCTTTTTTTTTTGTTTGTTTTTCTTTTTGCAGCTCTGCCAGCAGCACGATGTGTATTGATCCATGAATTATTATTTTACTTTTAATTTTGTCACATTTTCAAAAGTAAAAATCAGACCATTTTGCTTATAGATCTGCTTATTTACATTCAGGGCTTCCACTGCTCCCATTCCTGTGCCAAGTATTTTTAATAGATTCAGGACTAGTTCTTTTAAGACAGTCACCAACTACCAAAATCACAGTAGCTTTCCATTGTGAAAAACAGTCCCATGATTGATACCTTTGTTAACAACTTCAACAGAAAAGGGAAAGATCCAATAGATGCTAGAAATAAGTAACTATAATGACCTATGCTGAGTGACAATGGCACATGATTGAGCTACCAGTGATCACATTTTAAGGCTTTTGTGAGCGAACTGAGGAAGTTGCTGCTTCTGCTTCTCAAGATTCACTTCTTTGAATATGCTGAGCAAGATGTGTGATGTAATATATATACTTATAGATATTATAAAAATTACATATCTTATATAAAGGAAAAGAAAAAAGCATATATATAAGGGAAAATATATAAGATTGTGATTAATTCTGTGAACTGAGTGAAATTGTTATTATGTTATAAAGTTATTTTCTAGTAAAATATAAAATATAATACTCAGTTAATTAACTAATCTCATTATCCCCAAATCCATAACCATTAATTTATTTTATTGTGCAGCAATTTCTATGAAATGTAAGTTATAAAATGTAAAAGAAGGTGTTTAGAGAGATGGATTCAAAGAAAATAATCAGACTTATTTTTTTTTTCTTCTAGTTAGTCCTATCTGTTGCCTTTTCTCCTCCCTTTTTATTGCTTCTCCTTTTTCTAATTAACTACCATTTTTCATCTTATGTCAACTGATAAAATTATAAGTCATTATTTAGGATACTAATAGCCCTAGAAGCAGTTGCCTTACACATAAACTCTCATGCCCAAACGGCCACTTACCAAAGAACTAGATTTTAATTCCTCATCATTCATTAATGTTTCGATTGGTCTGAACAGAATAATTTAAGAACAGCAGGTGATTTTTATTTCAGTTCTTAAACCTTGTTTCTTAACTCACCCTTTTAATAGCAATGTTCTTTCACAGCAAGAAGGCAATTAATTCTTCTGTACGCCAGAAGATGCCACTGTAGCACTCGCTGTCACACAGCAAAGACTGATGGCAGAGGGGAAGGTATGAATATTATCAGGTACAGCAGCTGATTGATTGCTTCTGAGCAGATATAATAGTGAGTATCCTAAAAGTACAGGGTCTTACTTTGGTAAGAGAATAAGATTCTACAATATTTTTTATTTTTACAAAACAAAAAAAACCCACAAACATACCAACAAAAAGCCAACATCAAAAAAACCCCAACCAACCAACCAAGAAAACAAACAAAACAAGCAAATAAACAAAACAAACAAACAAACAAAAACCACCACCAAAGCCAAACTCATCTAGATATTGGGAAATAAAGGAAATAGTTATTTTATGGTAAAATTTCATTAACTGAAATCCTAGTACAGTATGTGCCAGTTTAGATGTTTATGTGCTGCAACAGTGTAACAAACATCAATATAGGTATACCTTCTGTCTCTAAAGGGTTTTTCTAGAAAGGATTTCCCCACTGTTTAGTGCACTGTATAAATCACTTTAAAAAAAGAGTCTCCCTAGGTTACTATTTCATTTTCTTCTACATCCAGTTAATCACAGAGAGGTTTGATATCATCTATTTACTGCAGTGTCATGGTTCTTTATTTTATTTTTTATTTTATTTTAAAAAATGCTTGTAGTGAGCAGTCCATCACTAGCTTTAGAAACTATGCTTTTCCCCAGGCAATAAAGAACAGGGCAGCCAAAAAATACTTCCCCAAGAGGTCTATTTAAAATGATGCTTTATTTTATTTTATTTTAGGAACCATTTGAACATTTTAGCTCTTGACAGCTATGCTACTTGCTGGTGACAGGGGAGAATAGGAAGGAAGGTTACTGTGGAGCCCCACTGATCGTCAAAAAAGCTCAAATTGATAATCTATAAAGAAATACAATAGGAGGAAGTACTTTAAAAGCATTTCCTTTGAAAAGATCTCAATTAATTGTTTGTCATCAGAGATAGGATGGTGCCTATATTCAAAATATCTGTGCACATGTGCTTTCCAGTAGGACACTTCTATCCACTGTCAAATGTGTTACCAAATGGATGAGCAGAATGCTATCTTAAAATTTAAGTTGTGCAGGGTTTTTGTCTATGAAATGTGAAGGAAGAAAAAAAATTACGAGCAGTTTACAGTGCAAATTGTATGTCATGTATTATTACGATTTTTTTTTCAGCTATTACTGAAAAAAATTCAGTTCTGCACACTTCATGTCTTGAGATCAAGCAGATTTATCAGCTAATGTTTAGTTTAAGATATTTCTGCCTGTTTAGAAGCGGGCTAAACTTAACTCTGAACTCTGCTTGGTGTTGGAGGAAAAAGGAAAATTTTTTCAGTCAGTCATAGAATCATAGAATATCCTGTGTTGGAAGAGACCCATGAAGATCATAGAGTCCATCTCCACACAGGGCAATTTAAGAGCATTAAATAAACACCTCTTGAGTACCAGTGGTCTCGAGGCCATGACCACTTCCCTGCAGAGCCTGTTCAGGTCCTTAAACACCCTCCCAGTGAAGAGCCTTTTCCTAATATCCAATATGAACTTTCCCTGATGCAGTTTTAAACTATTCCCTTGTGTCCTGTCACTGAACACCAGAGAGGAGGGATCAGCACCTCCCTCTCTGTTCCCATTCATGAGGATGTTGTAGACAGCAATGAGGTCACCCCTCAGTAACCTCTAAGCTGAACAAACCGAGTATCCTCATATCCTCAGCCAGTATTTTTTGTATCCTTATATTTTGGAGCTCAAAACTGCACACAGTATTCGAGTTGAGGATGAACCAGTGCTGAGTATAGTAGGACTATCACTTCTTTAGACTGGTTAGTTTCATTGTGCTTAATGCGCCCAAGGATACCATTGACTCTTTTGGCTGCCAGGGTATATTGTGGACTCCTATTGAGTCACCAAAATTCCTAGATACAATTCTCCAGGGCTGCACTGCAACATCTAGTTCCCAAGTCTCTATGTCCGTCCAGGAATATACCATCGCAGGTGCAGAATCTGTCACTTGTCCTTGTTAAATTTCATACAGTTGGTGATTGTTCAGCACTTTATTCTATCAAGACCTCTCTAGGCCTCTCTACCCTTGATGGAATCAATGGCTTATCCTAATTCAGCATCATCAGCAAACATGTAGTGTGCATTCAATTCCTGTGTCCAGGTCATCCATAAAAACACTGAAGAGACTTTGCCCTAAAACTGGGCTCTGGGGAGCACCACTGATTACTGCTGTGCAGCCAGGTGTTATCCCACTTGCTACAACTCTTTGAGCTCAACCCTTTATGTTCACCCATCATGTTGTGTGCAAGTCTAGCTGTATAGTGGACATTTTATCTGCAAAAGCATGGTGAGAGACAGTATCAAAAGTGATAAAATCCAAAAATCCCATGACACTTCCACACCCAGCACATCTATTCAGTATGCTTAATAGCTCCTCTGTTAGAAATACCTTTCATCTCTTTACTTGCAGTAACAGAATTTGTCATCAGAATTCAGAACTTACCATGTGGAATAAAACCGTGGTCTCTGTGTCATGGTTTTGAAAGGCACAGTAAGGGCTGCCAGGTACTTTGAAAATTGGGGATGCCTTTTCTTTCACTGAAATTCATGCCTTAGCTATCTTTTTTGAAACACTAGCCAATCACTCTGTCCTTTCTTTCAAATTAGTGAAGGAACATGTAGGGAGGAACTGGAAAAGATATTTATTCAAGTGACAGAATATTGAACAATTGATATTTTAATTTTGATTGAATATTCTTGTATAAAATGTTTTTTGCTGGAACAGTCAAATAACTTGAATACACATAAAATTGGTAAAATAATAGCAAATGGTCTTATATGATGACACTTGTATAGACTAAACCTTGGCCTTCTTACTAGACTCAACACAAAAATGTTATATAGTAATTACACATTGAAATATTTTGTTTTTCTTACTGTCATGGTAACTTTTTTTTTTTCCCATTATTTTTCATAGCACCTCAGCTTTGCATCTTTGAGTTTTGGGAATAATAAGCATGCACCCAAGCCAAGGCTATAAACTACAAATGCATTTCTAAGTTATATAATTAGAAGGCAAAACTATAACTTAAATGCACCATCAGAATTTTTTTGATGCACAAAATTTCTTTTTACCAAAGAAAATAAAGTTAAGTAGATTGTGAAGCCCATCTGTTTTAAATGTAGGGTCTTCTCACCAGTTACTACAACAAATTTATCTGGAAATTAGTATTTATTCTACCTTATATACAGCTAAAAATGTCTGTGAAGAAGGATATATCCATAAATAAAATAGAACTTCCCCCAAATGATTTTAGTTCTGGCAAATACCTAATACAGTTTCTAGTGTAGCCCAGTGATTCTATGTTTACTGGTATTCAGTAACCAATGTATTATTCAGAAGCACCTGAATGAGTCAAGAGTAGTGTGTGGCTGAGGTATTTTGTTCAATAGAAATTTTTTTGATGACTCACAGGTAGGGCAAATGTTATGGCCAGTAAATATTATGTCAGTGTGTAATCAATTTTGCAATGATAAACTGTTTATTTCTGATTTTACTGCAATGGTTTCTTTATGCAGATCTATTAAAAAATATAATGGATCTAAAATAATTTGAGCTGTGCTCATTTCTCAGTCTTTTCCCACTTTGGAAAACAGCACTAGTAAATAAAATGAGAAAATTTTGAAAGTAATTAATCATTTTGATGGACCACGCCTGAATATTCCTTTTTATGAAATTATCTACATTTTACTATGTAGTGCATCAAATTTTTGCACTTCTAACAGAGATATAAAGTGGAAAGCAGGAGAGCATCCTTGTACTTTTTGTTCATTTTGGAGTTTGAGTGGGAATGTTTTCTCTCACATATTTTGATTTTGATAATATGCGCTGGAAAAGGAAGAAGCAAAATTTGAGAGTAGAACGGCTGAGAACCCAAGTGGTGAGGTTAAGGTGGCTAAGAAAAACAAAACCAAAAAATCCCTTATTTTGTCAAGCCTTTTTGTTTCTCATTCCAAGGTATACCTATTGACTCATGAAAGGTAATACAGTTGAGGGAAATAGGAAGCAGATTATAATTGCAACCTCTTTAACTTGTAAATCGTCTGCTTTTAAACAAATGATAACATCAATCTAATCACATTTCACAAAAGCAAAGAGTAATAAAGGTTTTTCTGCACAATCTTTTTATTTTTTTCAACCTTTTAATTCACAATAGCTACAATAGTGAGACAGTTTACAACTAAACCAGTAGTTTGTATAAAGGATGCCAATCGAAGAATCAGCATATTTTACTCTCTGAAAAAGAGTTTTCTAGCACATTAATATAAGAATCCTCAAAAAAAAAAAAAAAAGAGCATATAGAATATTTTATTAAGGTTGTGTGTGGCAATATCTCATGGCGTTACAGAGTTCAATTTTCACCAGGAGTATCTTTTTCCTTGGATTTTTTATTTTCACTGAAAGATAGCCTATTAATATGTACTTAGATTGTATCTAGTCATTATAATGCAGAAATTAACTAAAGCAAGACTAAAAACTTATAAATATCAATAAAGTGATTGAGTAGTATATTTAAGATACTAGCAGATTTAGGAACTGGTAGGCCATGTGATCCTCAGTATTTAGAATGGCTGTTCTCTTATTAAAATAAGAAAAAATGTCCCCAGTTTTCTATTCTTGCTTGTAATGTGAATCATTTTTATTTTTTTATTTTTTTTTTTTTTTTTACCATGGAAAACTGGAATATTTGTCTTGAAATCTTTGGCATGTCAGTTTTCATTATATTGGCCGTTCTTCATTTTTTACTGAAACCTAAGTACACAGTGAGTCTTCAGGTTTGTGTTAGTTCATTTTCACTAGGAAGATAAACTGAAATAAACTGATATTTTTTTAATTAATAAAAATATGTGTCTCATTGTTTTCTTGAATAGAGTAAGAAGTAAATGGCAGATTTGTTTGTTTTCTTCATAATTCAGAACATCTGCCTTAAATTACCTCTATCCCTTGGTTCTTTTTCTGGAGTGTATAAGCAGTGTTTTTTGTCATCACATCCTTTGCTTTTGTACTGCTTTTTTGACTGTTCCTAGCACAGAACATTTCAGTGTCACTCATCTATCTGAAGCCAGCTACTAGATATCTTTTGCTTTGGACATAATCTCACTGCTGTTGTGTTTTAGACAAGGAGTCCCTCATGATGTTTAGCAAGGTTTAATTGAATATACATTGCAAAAATTAACAGCTGAAAAATTAAATTTCCAACAGGTTTGAACTTCCTTCTGAGTATTTTAATGCATTTTGTTTCTTTTAATTTAACTTTTATTGGTTTAGGCTGTTAAATTTTCCAAGTTTTCTCCACAACTATAAGCTAAGCTAAAAATGCATTAAAGAATATTTTCAGATAACACCATGATTCATGGAGCTCTGCCTTTACAAGAGCAGCAAATATCCAGAAACTGTGATAAATTGAGACAGCTGACACAACTTTAGCTGCCCCAATCCTTTCAACAGGTTTCAGACTTTGGAATCCTAGATAAATATGGTGGTTTTCATATACCTTACTGTAGTTATTCCCATTCCCAAGCTTGCTTTTACAACAAATGAGAGTAAGAGCAGGAAAGGTGGATATCCCACACCGTATGATGTCATGCTCAGTGATAAAAGCTGGGGGAGGTGAAGAAGAAAGTCAGGGGATGTCTGGAGTGATTGTGTTTGTCCTCCCAAGTAACTGTTGCACATGATGGAGCCCTGCTGTCCTGGAGATGGCTAAACTCCTTCCTGCTGATGAAAAATGGGGAATTAATTCCTTTCTTTCTTTTTTTTTTTTTTTTTTTTTTTTTGTGTGTGAGCAGCTTTTTCTTTCCCTGTTAAACTGTCTTTTCTAAGCCACAAGATTTTGCACTTTTACCCTTTCCATCATTTCCCTCATCTCCCTCTTCCCCGGGGGAGGCGTGAACAAATGGTTCTGTGGGACTGTGGCTTCTTGCCAGGGTTAGACTAAAACATCTGTATAAAAAGTTAGCTGTTTACTCCCTTAGTGAGTATAACAATCTGTGCTTACCTTCCATAGTTACAGTGTTTATATGGATAATTGGAAAGCTCCAAGACCAAAAGGAATGAAAGCATGGTTTGTAATTTTGCTCTGGGTTGTCATTAAAAAGAAATATTCAATGGAAATATGTGCTTAGTGTTCTCTCAGTTGAAGATAAAATTATACTTATCCCCTGTGTACATATGCAGTAGTTCAAATAACAATACTTGAAGTATACTAAGGCATGCTATTAATCATCTCTTCACACGACCCTAAAAAGTCCAGTATGAAGTTTAGCTTCCAAACAGAAGATACCTATACATTTGTAAACTCTGCCATAGTAGAAAGACAATTACAGAAAAAATGTCGTGCAGATGAAATCATTAGAAATGAGAATGGGTAAAACCAGATATGATGAAATACTAAGGCCACACAGTTTTTTTTGTTTTAATGAAATGACTGTTCCTGTCAGTGAGTTTCCTACTCAAAACCAAACCCAACCAAATCTCTCAAATGCAGAATGGCCTGTCCTTGTCTAGCCTACATAATCAAACACATATATATTCAATATATATGTATTGAATGATACATTTTATATCTATTTTTGACTTTTCTGAGTGGATTTGGAGAGATCTTGAAATCTTTACTTGCAGTAATTTTTCTCTTCCCTACTCCATAAGAAAGTGTTTTCAGAAACTAATCAAACAACATTATCAGGCCTCTTATTTAGATATTGTTTTTTGTAATTTGGGCTTTTTATTCTCTATTTATTAAATAAATGTACTTCCTTCTCTGTTACCTCTTCATTTTCTTTCAAGCACAATAAATTGGTGCAAATCTTGTATTCCCAGGGTATAAATTTTTATTTTCTACTTTAAACTTCTGTGGATCACCTAATGCTTCAAAATAATGTATCATTTATATTATCTTACACTGCCTTATCCTTATGTATCTTCCTCGTCCATAACCTCCTTACTCTCAATATCTTGAATATTTAGTAGATGTGGGATCTTTGTAGGATGGTAAAATCCTCTTGCCCATCACAAAGCTCAGGGAATATTAAAGAGAGAGAGAGATCAGCTTGAGAGGCAGCTGGAATCTCCTTTAGGATTACATAGGAGTAAATGCATATAGTTTATCTTATATTTGTATATTTATATATAGCTTTATCCCTACAGGAATTTTATTCTCTATCCATATCATAAAGAAGGGTCTTCAAATAAATGAAGTTATTGAAGTTCTGAATTATATACCATACTATACTGTGCCATTAACGTATTTTTGTAAAGTAATCAAACTCCAGAGAAAAAGAAACATGTATGATGATAGCCATAAATATGGAAACTTATTTATAGAATGAAACAATTACTTGAGTCTGGATAATCTGAGAAGATTTACAGAAGTCCTTTTGTATGGATGTGAGACAACTCACATTATTTGAAAAGAAACATAATTACTTTTCAAAATGGTGCTAGACATAATTTTCCTATTATACTTTATAACTTGAAAAGCACTTTATACTCATTCTTTCTTTTTCTTTTATTTTAATTGCCATATGAATTATATCAGAAGAAAACTGAAAATAATAGTTAAATAGATTCTCTTAAATTATAAAATATATAAACAAGCAGATAAAAACTATTATTTATTATTATGATTTTTAGTATAGGAATATGTTGTATTTGTCCATCAGAAACAAAATTATGCAGAAAAAAATTTCATATTTTCATTTATAGCTTTTTTCTTCAGATTTTAGGTGCTGTGGATTATATTATAGAAATGTGATGTGACAAACAGTGCTCTCCTTTTTGTACAAGACTTTTTAAATTCTGTGTTTCACTCTTAAACCTAAAACCATAGCTCAAGACAAATTATTTTTAGGCTTTTGAGGAAAGGTTCATCTTTTCTTTGTATTTGTTTCCGTTTTGCCTAGAGTATAACATAATGTGTATCAGTCAGCTGTAAGTGGTATGCAAAAGGAAAGATTATGTAATGGCAAACTTAGATGACAAATCGAAGCCAGACAGAATTATGCATTTAACTTATGAAATTTTGTATAAATAAATTGCTTTTCACTGGGGATGTGTAGATTTAGTAGACTTAAGGACACTGATATAATGCATTTTGCATTAATGCAAATATGCATTAAAAAAAAAAAAACCAACAACAACATGACTTTTCTGAGGCTGCTATGATCCTATATAATTTAAGTATGAATGAGGTGGAGCTTTTTATTGCCATAAAGCATTTTTGAGTCTGAAAGGGGAGAGCTTGATTTAATAGGCTACATTTAATATTTAAGAGTGTTCAGCTTGTAAAATTCTTTCTTTTTATCCTGTAAAAGGGTAAATGAATAGGTTATTCAACCACTGGTACAATAATTGTCTCAGATTTTATTATCAACAGTTTTCTAGTTGCCGCTTAATACCTGCCAGGGTTCTTTTATAAATCCTTGTCTTTAAACAAACTCGTTACATTTTAAAAATTTTTACCAACCACTTAAAGCACCATTACCTTGCAAAGAAACCAAAATAATGTATGCATATTTGAAAATCTACTTTTTATGTAAAAGAAATCTTTCTTAATAAAATAAAAATAAAACCTTCCTGGAATGTTCTAGCTGTCAAATAGAATAATGTTTGCCACTGTATTATATTAGCCTTACTGGTGGCTTTTATAGTTTTTAGCTGCTGTCATGTCTGTCAATAATGAATGGATTGCCTAAAATTTGAAATAAGAAAATAAAAAAGAGTTTACTGACTAGATACTCATGTAGACTTGGCCATACAATGTGTTCAAAGAACCCAGTGTTACATAATGTCGTTGCCTTGAACCCTGAGCCTTCTTGCTTTACTTCTATTTTCACTCCATCCTGTGGGAGAAGAGGGTAAGTGGGAGGCTTGGAGGGTATTTGGCTGTTGACTGAGAACCCATCACATATACATGAACAGATATTTATACCTATACACACTAGTTACAAATACTGCACATTTAATCTCTAAAATCCAATCTGATGACATCTCTAATATTTTTTTTTCCTTTTTTGTTTTTTACTACTGATCTTGAAAGGCTATTTGTCCCACAAGAAAAATTCTGACATGCTTTGCATGAGCTGAACACATTCTTATTGCGTGATTTTTTTATATTAATAATGAAGTATGTGTTATTAAAGTGTAACTTAAGATCCTACCTAATGTTATGCTATATATTTGAGTTCAGGGAAAAGATAATGATCTTACAATTTTTATTTGGCTTAGTAAGTAAATAAGGCCTTTGGCTTACTAGGTAAAGAAGTCTATGTGTTATATCACTTTTGAGTTTAACTTAGTGTAGCCACTGGAGATGAAACTTTAAGATTGTTATGCTTATATGAAAGCCTAAAATAAAAAGATCTTTTCTTTGTGCTATAGAAATAATGTCCAAAGTTGCAATACAACACATAATGAGCAGTACAAAGTATTTATGCTCAGAGATACATTTGATTATTTTTACTTACCAAACTTTTTATTAGTCCCTTTTCCAAATATATTAATAAAAATGCATGTTTCAAATTGTATTATTAGGCAGCTTATGTATAAACAACCTTCAGTTTGAGAATGAAAGATGTACAAATACTTTTTGAAAAAAATCTTTTAATGCTCAAGCAGTGAATGTAGGCGATGTAAGGTAGAATTAGTCTCACTTTAAAAGTTATTTCCTAAGTATAGAGTAATTATATTAATTTTTTATTCTATTGGGAAAATTGTATAACTCCAAATAAAGTTTTCTGGATCTGAAGTTATATAATTAAGAAAACCGTGTTGAATTATTCTCCACATGTAGTTATTTTTCCATGGTGACAAGACAGAGATTCTAGATCACTCAGAAAACTAGAAAATATCTAAATAAGCCCAATTTCCAAAAAATAATTTAGGCATCTTAACCAAACTCCTCTGAATTCCTAAATGCCCAAGTCTTTTTATATTCTTCACAGAAATTAGGATTCTCATGAACTACATCTTCATAGATAAATATGTGCCTATATACTTTTCAGGAAAGGTATCTAATTTATGTAGGAAAACATTTAGTGAATAAGCAGGTACTGTATAGCAAAATAATAGAAAGCACTGGAAATAATGTATTTTAAATTTCTGATGAACCAGAAGACTCTACTAAAATATAACCTGTAAAACGTTTGATTTTGACTGATACATAGATTATAGATATATAAAATAGAAATGCATTTTTAGAAAAGACTTGGGAAATCTGGATTTACAAAAATTTGATGAGGTTAGAGATACATATAGCTGGATTTTTGTTTGCTTGTTTCTTTGTTGTTTTGTCAAAGGAGTTGATGTTGGTAAAAAACATTTTAATGCGCTGTTTACTTAGATCAGTGAAGACAATATAGCCAATAATAATTTATGCTTTTTGGCCAAAGACAATTCTTGCTTTTTAGAAATAATGACTCTTAATAACTTGCATGGAGTGCATTACATGACAGTGCAGGTGACATTTCAGCCTTTGTTTTTTAAAATACAACTATGTCTGCATTTATTTCACTTAAATATGATAGTGGGCATGCTTGCTGAGTTTTCATTATTGACATCTGAGAGGTCCTTTGAGAACTCACAGTTCATGTCAGGTTTCTTCACAACACTGGAGTGCTGAATCGCTAGTACATTCATGAGGAAAATTCTAAGAACATAAGTAAATGGAAAAAGTATTAATATATTAAGACCGTTTCATGTAGTAGAATAATTACTACATGTAATTTTTTTCATACTTTCAGTTTAATTTTTCATTACTATTTTTACAATCTGAAGATGCATACATTCTGTCTGTTACAGGAAGTACAACTGTTATAAGAACCTGGTAAATCAAATCCAGTCTGTTCCATGTCTTATCCTGGACAATAGCAGTCCATGCTCAGAACTCAAACTGCTCACATAATTGATTGAAGAAGAGATTTCTAAGTTAAACAGGAAACATAATCTCTACTTTTTTGCAAGGATAAAGTAGACATTAATATTACAAATGTAGCAGAATGTTTTCAGCCTCTGAGGGGCTCCTACAAACTTGACCTGTCAATTATCTACAGACTATTTACTATCTAAAACAGTTCCTCAAAGAAAACATGTCTTGTACTTAAGAATTAAGATGCCCAGTGGATACAGTAAAAAGAAACATGCCCTCTGTGAGTAACGTAAAATAATTGAACTATGAAAGAAATAATACTTAAAAATGTGTTTATTTTCCCATAGGATTTAATTTACTTTCATGTATTTTTTAACCTTACTTTTGTGGAATGCAAAGCTTAGCCTGTATTGACATTGTTTATGTAGTTAAATAGACATGATGAACCTCCAGCATCTCAAAACTTTTTTTATATTATGTTTTGCAAAGCAGCAATGTATTATTTTTCTATTTAGTAATTTCTTTCCTATTGAAATTTCTATCTAAAAACAAAATATCAGAGAATTTCATCCTGTGAGCTTAGGAGATGAACATTTATAGATATCATCTACACTGTAGTCAGATTTCTTTAGCTGTTTATTCTGTTTAGAATCAGAGGGGGTTTCTTTTGATAGAAGCTTTATTTTTATTGTACTTGCAAAAGCTTGCTACAGTGTCTTTTTCTGGATGGACTCAACTTACTCCTTCATAAACCACTGCCCTAAGGATATTGCCCTATATCTAAGTCTTAGCATCTTCCTTGAGTGTTCTGTTTTAAAGTGAGGTATTGACTTAGGTGCTCTTTTGACGCCTAAGAACTTAACAGATGTCTTCCATCCCCACTTCTTTGGGGCTGGTCAGAATTTCTCAATGACCCTATCAAATTAATAAAGGCATGAAGCCCCTCATTCCTTCTAAGCAAGTGTATAGTGTTGTGGTCAGAACAACGTCAGTGACCTGTAACCCACAGGAACCTGACTAGGTTTTTTTTTGCGGTGAGTAGGCAGAAAGTGGAGAGTATGGCTTTTCTCAATCTATTTTGCAGTGAAACACCATCATTTTTAACTCTAGCCAACCTGAGAATCTAGTTTCTTTGTCCTGCTCTGTCTAGTCATCTGTAAGAAAAAAGCTCATCAACTTCAATATATATATTTTTCCTTTTGAACTGCAGTGATTATTCATGGCATTCTAAATTTGTTGATGTGATTCACTTGTATTGCTATTCTCAAAACTTCTTTAGCTCACCAACTTTATCTTATTGTAAGGAGAAGTCTGATAATATTTAATAAAGTTCTAAAAAACCTGATCACATTTGAAGTCTATTAATCAAAAGGTCTGTTCATCTGAACTGTCCATGCTCTCCAGTAGTGTCCTAAACTAGATATTAATTACTAGAAGCACTAGTGCTCTCTAGAAAAATCAAACTATATGGAGCACAGGACTTTTAGCTTGTCATCTGCTTAGTGCAGTGCTTTATCTTCTGTATTCTTATAGGATTTGCTCTGTTCAGGTGCCTCTGGTTTTGGCTGGATCCAGCTATGCTTTGCCCTGAATTTGTAAACAGCTTTGATGTGTCTCTGCTTTGCTTGCATACTCTTGCCATGCTCCAGCAGCATTGGTCTCTATAATATTCTTTCCGTTTCACAGCCAAATGCACCTGCTGCCAAGAGCTCTTACAACTGTGTTGTCATGAAGTCATCTTTCCTGCTCCTTGTAGTGACTGCCTTAACTCTTCAGTGGAGAGAAGAATATTTAATGTTGTAGTAGCTTAAAACTGGTGGACAATGAAATGAGGCACAATACATATTTACTGGTTGCTATAATAGATTTTCATTGCTCTCTTTAGGGTTTCTACTTAAACACTGAACAAAAAGTGAACTAGTTTCTTTCTATTTAGCATCATCTACATACTATAAAAATAATATTGACAACTAGCCAGATAGCAACAAGGTTTCTTTCAGCCCCAAATGCATTTGTTGTTACAAGAGAAGATAGTCTAGGGTGAATTTGTAATCAGGAATCCAGGATTTCCAAACTGTCTGGAGACCTCCAGGTACTGCGGGAGAAAGGAAGAGTTCTTTTCCTATAGTAGCCTTTTACTGTAGTAGCTCTGCTGAGATTGAAAATTGGGCAATTTGCCTTGTTATTACTAAATACATAACTGCTGTTTTTTTTGTGTATGTGTACCCTGTCCTCAATATGCATGCTTAGTATCACTCTGAAGTTCAGTGCTTCACAAAACTCCATCTCTCTTATCACTTATAAACTGTGTCATTAGGGTTTTTTAAATGCTATTTTTCTTTGTTTCTTTTGGTGGAGTTGGTTAAAATATTAAAAATGCAACACTTATCCTGACAGTATCCTTTTAACTTTGTAGTTTACAACTTCTTTTTCTTTGCATTACTAGTAGAAAGGAAGTTTTGTGTCCTTTCTTTTGGGTGACTTTTAGAAACTTATCTAGCAGCCTGAAATTAAGAATTACTCTAAGCAGTGTCTGTTTTTCAGTGAGCTACTTAAAATATTTTTTATTCTTATACAATGAATAAATAAAATAAAAGAAGCCATTTGATAATTGTGAAACCGTTTATTTCTTTGGGGACAGTGCAATGTAAAACTAGTTGAGGATGCAATGACTAGTGTATTGTGATATGGCAATCTCAACAGAAAGGAGAGTGTCCTTCATGCAGGATATGGAACTTGGAACTGTGGGCAAAAAGATCTTGGAGCTCACCTGTAGTCCAGCAGCAGGGACAGGTCTGTGGTAGGAAGTGATTAAATGAGACAGACTCAGTGGACTTTCACAGTAACAGGAAGAGAGAGGCACATCACTCTGAAAGAAGCTTCTCTGTATTACTGACCACAACAGAGAAGTTATTATGCATTTTGCTTTGGCAAATTGTGGTTTGTTTTTTGTTTGTTTGTTTGTTTGTTTGTTTGTTTTTTAGGACCAGACCTTTTATCTTCACTCCCTACCTAGTGTAAGCCCTCCAGTGCAGTTACTTCCAGAAAACATTCACTTCTTGGACTCTGAGTGTTCAAGGCCATATCTAACTCATTTCAATGTAATTATTGACTATCTTTACATTAAGTTCTCATCTGTCTTTTGGTATATGGCAGTTATATGATGAAGCTTAAGAAGCTCTGTAGGGATCAATATAGCAAAACAATACTATTAGTTTTGAAAAGATATTCCTTCTAATAAGCATTGCATCTTTCTGTCTGTGTTTACTTAGTGTTGTTCATCTTATTTTATGGATAATTAAACAAATGATGCAGTAGAGACTTAAAGCTGTTCTGCTCAACATTGACAAAATACCTTTTGTATACATGGGCATTTATTAATAGGCTAAAAATCACTGCAGAATCACTGCTTACACAAAGTTGCAGACCTGTGTAAAGGACTATAGGCAACTTGAAATACTTCAGAAAATTTTGAAATACTCTCAGTTTCTCATGATGAACTTATTGTCATTAAAAGCCCAGGCAACCTTAAAGAGACACACTAAAATTTATCATGCTTCTTAGTTTTCAAACGGTAAAATGTTTTTTAAGCTACATACTTATCTGAATTGTTTTCCTTTCAAAACTAAAAACTGATTGAACACATTTGTCTTGATATTTGTATTGCTTTTTGTATGATTTCTGTTTGGTACAGTCAGGGCCACCATATATATAGGTGTACATATTCAGATTATACTAGATGATCTTAAGGTCCTTTCCAACCCTAACTATTCTATGATTCTATGATTCTAGCTCATGATTATAGGACAAGATGGATCGAGATTAAGGTAACAAAAAATTTGATGATTTTGTCCAAGTGAGGGAGGACAAAGTATCTGCAGGCCAAAAAATTTAAATACATCTTTTGGATAAGTAGATAAACATACAGGAGGATTGATGACTGGTTGATGCTACTGTGATCCCAGTTTCTTAGCTCTGTATGGCTTTCATAAATCCTTCCACCAGGCCTTCGATCCAGCCTATTCTTCCTTCCCATTTCGTTGAGTAAAACAGCTTGAACCAAGGCCTTGCCTCTGTGTCCAACCTCTTTTAAAAGCTCTGTACTGGAAAACTGAACTGGCAAATGTTAGTATTGTCTACTGAACAGGTTCTGGAGAAAGGCAGGTTTTGGAGAAAGGTAGTCTATAGGGGGGAAGTGGATCTCAGGAGAGGAAAAGAAAATCAGATGCTTTGGAGATGCAGGTGAAGGTGGAATAAGTGCTAGGAACTGAGCAGCCTGGGGATTCCAGGAATCATACTAGTACCTCCAAAATGTCTTATGGCCACATGATATCCCATTTGCCTCAAGCAATGCTTAACTGAAGGTAGGAAGCACAGTCAGTATAAGCTCTATGGGATGGAAAAGCTCTTAAAAAAGAGGTGTAAAAATAAACAAGCGAGAGAAACAAGTGGAGAAAAATGAAAACCAGAAGCAGAGACCTAGAGAAAGAATATAAACAATGAGCAGTGAGAATAAAATGGAGAAATGCAGAGGCTGTAAAAAGAAAGGAATAGGTGTCTAAAGGTCAGAAATTCAAGCAGGTGTGAGAATCCAATTTGCATTTTGAAAAAAGAAAAGATAAAATTGCTTTGTATATTTGAGACACCAGTTTGTCCATGCAGATGAGGAAATTGCCTACTCAAGAGTGTGTATATGATAACGACTGATTTGCATGCAGTAACAGTGATTCTGAACTCATACCAGGTGGCATACACTTGTGATTATAGGCAATATTTTACCTATATTACTAGCTTGATGCACTAACTCTTGGGTTTTTCTGAACACTTTCTTCTTGTGCAAAAGTAAGTGTTTTCATACATCATGTTTATATCTGTATTATACAGATCTCCTTCAGTTAAATATAGTTATTGTGACTTTTTGGAAAACAGAGCTGGACCAAGGTGAATAAAGGAAATTGAAGTAAAAGCAAAAGTGATTTGAGGTTAACTTTTCCACATTAGGCATCTTTGTGCTTCTTCATTTTCATTTTGTTTATTGAAGAAGCATCTGCTTCTCACAAGCCCACATACTACTTCCTCAGTAACACCACTAAGGAGTAATGCCCTCCGGTTTACAGTGGTTCCAGAAATGCTGTCCTTCAACACCATCTCATTATGGATGTTTTAATAGCTTATATTACATGTAACCAAAACTGAAATTGACAATAGAGTCCCAAACAATTACAGGCTAATTTAAACAGGGACAGCAAACCCCTCCCCAAAAGCAAAACAAAAGCAGTAACATAAAGGCAAAGTAAGAAAAGATGAGGAATTTTGAGATCACCTAGGTTCATAGACTTGCTGTTTGCACATATCTCAGGTTGCAAGCTATACTTTGTTCTGTCTTTTAACTATAGTAATGAAGAAATATAAATGAAATCTAGACCACAGACAATTTGGTAGAGGATTAATAGTTTCAAAGGTCCTTACAGTGTTCTTGATGCACACTTATAATGCTTTACTTGTTCTCCTAAAAAGTCTTACAGAAAGCATTCTGAATAATTTTTGAATCCCGTAATATTTCAGTAAGAAAGTGCATAAAGCAGAAGCAGATAAAATAAAAGGAAATGAAAGTGACTGACCACTGAAAATATTTACAGTGGGTGAGGCATCAAGTTATTTCGTTTGGTACTTTTTGATTGATGTGATGTATTAAGCAAATACACTTTGTTCAGTGTCTCAAACATGTCATTTTTAGTGTATGATAAGGAGTTATGTTTTCTTTTCATTAAATAAATCACAGCATAATTTTCCAGTTTCTACTTTTTCTGATCATATAGTCCAGGGCTTTATACTCTCCTGTCTCCCCCCACAACAAATCCCCTCAAAAAACACAAATAAAAAAAGGCAATCAAAGAAACCCTCAACTCAACTGTAAATAGATTTATTGTATGAGCTAATAATTTTAATATAGTCCAGTAATTTACTGGACTATATTACCAATTTTATTACCAATAATTATACTTTCTTGGATTTAATAAAAAGTTAAAGAGTAATACCTTTGACAAGGATCAAGTTGAAAGCATCAAATGATTTAGACATAAGAAAAAAATATAGCTCTAAGTCATCTTGTCTGTCCCCATGCCACTGTGTGAATGTTTCTTAATGTATATATTAAATTATAAAACCTGCTAAACTTTAATAATTTTAGTAGTATAATTCCTATACCTTCTCTTCAGGGATCACAGCATAGCACAGGAAATCTCTTAGGACCTAATTCTGCCACTCTTACCCTGAACAGTCGCTTTATCCATCATAATCCCATGGAAATCATTTTAAGGATTTGCAGAGGAAGGTGTTACTCAAAATGAAAAAATCTGTCACATATGAACAACTTATGACTGCTGTTTTTAACTTTCTAAACAATTTGTTGCTTCTGATGTATAATCTTGATTCAGAGCATGTTAGGGGAAGAGGAGGAAAACAATTTGTTAACCCCAATTATTTATAAATAAATTGTAAGCAATCAACATTATGTATTAATTTCTGTTATAAATCATTGGTCTTACCTGCTTACGGATTTGACAAACATTTTACTTCCATGATTAAGGTTTTGGTTTTGTTTTTTTTTAATGTGTGCAGAAGTTTGCAGACAGTGGAAAAATAAGAGAAATTTTGTTTTCCTCATGCATTCCTTAAAGATGTCTTTGAAGAATCTCCACAATTTGGAGCAGCTCCTGTGTTTATTATCAGCAGATTCTGTTTGTCAACCCATCCAGATCAGACCTATTTGAAACCTTAAACCCTTAAATCCCGTTGAGCCCCTAATCAGTAAATTTCAGCACAGTAGCAGGAGTTTCCTGGTGGTGTACTATTAATAAGTATGTAGGTGCAAAGCTAATTCCCCACACAGAACATGATGAAACTTGAGTAGAAATACTTAAAAATTTTGATCTAGAGGAATACTTTCTGAATGAGAATTGAGAGACTGGAACCATGTGCGAGATAAGAAAATTATACTTGCATTTCTCCCTTTTACTACTACTTTCATCTTTCATTTGAGGGGGTAGGCCTGTTGCAGTCTCCCGTTTTATAAATTTTTGGTGCTAGCAGAAAGCCATTTTTTGCAGCATGAGAACAGAGCTCTATTTCTAATGTAGTGGAGGCATTTCTCATTTATTAGCTACAGTATATTTGAAATGAAGATATTTGTGCAGGATCTTGGAAACTATTTGTTGATTATGTTCCTTTTTAGAGCAAACTGAACCTCATTGACATATTTCAGCTTTCTAGCAGAGTTTCTTGGTTTAGAACATCAATAAATTTGCATATGACTTACAGAAAGGAAGATCTCCTCAGGTAATGACCCTATTTCACCGGTTAAATTACAGAACACATTTTCACTTCTATCTCATAACACATGAGAAGAAGACAAAAAAAAAAAAAAAAAAAAAAAAAAAAAAAAAAAAAAAAAAAAAAAAAAAAAAAAAAAAAAAAAAA
>NDXB01009345.1:0-15229 GCA_002631895.1 Agapornis roseicollis
CAGCCCACCTCACAAGCGTGTCAAGGTCCCTCTGGATGGCATTCCTTCTCTCCAGTGTATCCATCCAACCACACAGTTTGGTGTCATTGACAGACTTGCTGAGGGCGCACTCAATCCCACTGTCCATGTCAGCAACAAAGATGTTGAACAAGACCGGTCCCAACACCAATCCCTGAGGGACACCACTCGTCACTGGCCTCCAGCCTAGCACTGAGCCATTGACCACAACTCTGTGCATTCAGCCATCCAACCAGTTCTTTATCCACCGAGTGGTCCATCTATCAAACTGATGTCTCTAAATCTTTTGTGCTTCTATGTTTAACAAAAACACCCACAAATGCACTACAGAAGAGAAGGCCTCGTAGCAGCCTTCTAGTGTGCCTGTAGGGATGCTGGGGAGGGACTCTTCGTTAGGGACTGTAGTGGTAGGACAACAGTAACGGGCTCAAGCTTAAACAAGGGAAGTTTAGGCTGGATAAAAGGAAGAAATTCTTTCCTATTAGGGTGGTGAGGCACTGGAATGGGTTGCTCGGGGAGGTTGTGAGTGCTTCATCCCTGTCAGTGTTCAAGTGAGGTGTTGGAACTGGGTGACCTTAAGGTCCTTTCCAACCCTAATTTTTCTATGATTATATGACTGATACATGTGTTACCAGATCAGCTTTACTGCTACAGCCCTCCTCCTTTATCGTATTAGTACCCATGAAATTATTCAAATATAAAGATTCACTGAACATAACTATACCGATGTGCATACTTGCTGTACTGTGACCATAA
Organism: Agapornis roseicollis; assembly: GCA_002631895.1. Classification (NCBI taxonomy): domain Eukaryota; kingdom Metazoa; phylum Chordata; class Aves; order Psittaciformes; family Psittacidae; genus Agapornis; species Agapornis roseicollis. The sequence continues at coordinate 775 of NDXB01009345.1, forward strand.
AAAATGAAGGAGATAATGTACAGTTGTAAATATGCTCAAGTCTGTGGCGGTATGGAAGGCACGCTACACCTTGTCTCCTACTCGTTTCTTCTACTTAGGTAGATGTTCTTCTTCCTTGTAGTGTGGCTTCCTGTTGTGGTGCATGGCTCCAAGTCCTTCCAATGGGGCAGAGTTTCTCTATCATAGAATTATCCGGCCTTTCTTCCTGAAGCATGAAGCTCAGCTTGACAGCGTTGTTAAAAACCTGAAAGACAAGGCTGCAGAGACTGCAGATACCATCACTAAAGAAGGTGAGGAAAAGATCATTGACTAATCACATCAAATAGGAGGAATTTCCCAGGGCAATTCTAATATTAAGAGTTAGGGGAAAAAATGTAAGAGGATGATAATAATTATAATAGAGAAGTTAAATTTGAATGAAGATGCTAGGAAAAGAGGATTGTGGTGAATCCTTATAGGAGTGCAGTATGCTAGAATGAATGCAAGATCTGTGAGTGGAGAACATGGCTAATTAGTTTGTGTGTGTTCCCACTGTACATATCACTATTAACATTCTCTACAGAGGTAGGTCCAAACATAGACGATACCTTCCACAAATACAGTTACTGCTTAAGTTATTGTCACCTTATTAAGTTACTGTCTTCTATACTACCAGGTATTTGGAAGACCTTTGGAAGTATAGAAGAGCTGCCAATTGTCTAGTAAAGCAAATCTTTTAACTTCAATAAACAGCAACATGGGAAATGAAGTTTTCCCATCTGTAAGTTTTTGTACTTCTTCCTCTGGGGATCAAAGGATTCTGAGCCCACTCTTAAGGAAATTACTTAGGATTTTATTTGGTAAGAGTGTTATCACAGCCTGTAGGTTGCTTAATCTTTGCTTTTATTTCCTTGCACTCTATAGTGGACCCTCATACTCAAAAATGTCTGATGATAGTTGTATGAATAAGAGAGGCAAGTATATTAAGTAGCTAAAACAAAGGCTTATTTAAATTTAATTTGAAAGGCAATTTGTGAGGTATTTCAAAGCACTTTTAAGTCTCTGTTCTCCCAAACAACGCATGCAGTCTCATTTCCTCTTACCAACTTAAACAGTTTTCCTTTCAGTACTTAAGTGATCTTCCCTTTTCAGCTATGCTTGGAAATTTTGCTGTGTGACCTTCCTGAATCGTTGTTAGACATGTATCTTAAGTAACAATCTTCTATGTTGTACATGGAATTTTTCTGTCCTCATTCCATCACTTACTCTTTCTTCTACTTTTTACATGTAAAGATTTGCACATACATATATTTTTTAAGATGTGCACATAGGTATACATGCACATACATTTTATCGTCTTGGTAGTACATTTCTTGCTGTAAACCTGTACGTCCTAAACCTTATGAGAAGCACTGTGTGACTGACAACTGTTACATCAACAAGTCTGTGCTGTTCATTGTTCTATCCTTGCTTATGGTTTATTTTTTTAAATCTTAATATAATTAGTTTTATCACTGTGTGTGTATACAAAAGCTGTGATTTTCTCTGTTATGCTTCATTTGTGACTTAAAAGGGTATCTTTTATTTTTATTTATTTTTTTTTAAATGTAGCTCCACATTAGTTGATTGGCTTCTAAGATTAAACTTGCTTTTATTTTCCTGCAGCCAAGAAAGCTACAGTGAACTTACTGGGTGAAGAAAAGAAGAGCACTTAAGCTATTAACTAGATAAAGCTTCCTACCACCTCCTTTATGAAGCTTGATGTTACTGGGAACTGTGGTATATATCTTAATAATATTGCCTTGGAAACATTTTGATATATTGAAGGAAAATGTTCTGAGTTTGTTTACCACTTTTCTGGGTCTGACAGAAAGTAAGCATTTTTATTTAAAAGCAATGCAGTGGGCAACATCTGAAGCTTAATGAGCATACTTTACTCATCTTCGTGCAGAAGAAAACTTTCAGTAATCTCTCTGCTTTAACATAAAAGTATGTATCCCACAGGCTCTTCACTTTAGTTGTCTCTTTGTGTGTAATTACTCATCATGCTTCAACTGTTGTGTATCTGGTAATACGCAGCTACTGTATAAGGAAAATGCTAGTCTGAATGGGTCTTCTTGAATATACAGGGAATTATTATGAGAAATGGCATAATGGATGTATTCCCCTCCACCAAAGTTGTAAATGATGAAATTACATGTTCTACACATCTGATGATAGAAATTACTCATTATTGCATGTTTTGCTGTAACACAGTATTTGGTAAAGTGTGTGTATTCCTAAATGGATAGATACTAAATGCAGGGAAGAATAACTTCATTCAAGTGATCAAGGTTATATTAGTGTGAAATAATTTGCCAGAAAGAGATGTATTAAATTGCACAGGATTAGCACAAGATGACTAAAGTACACCTCCTTGCCTCTTCTTGATAAATAAAGTTGTCATCTAATAGAGTGCCTTTCAGAATCACTTTCAAAAGCAAAACTACCTTTTGCTAAGGAGCAATACTATTCCAAACACTTTTTCCTGATGTTCTGTTGAAATACTAACCGCCTTGAGTGCCAGTCCCCAGAACCACATCATTAATGGTATGGCCTCCGGGAGCCTTTTCTGGTCACAAAAATCTGCAGTCTCTTCTGACTGTACTAAGAGCAACTTTTCATGACCACTGAAACTTCCTGAATAGAAATGCTTTGTTGCTGTTTGATATATACCTGACCAATCAGTAAGGATGCAACCAAAGTTATTAAGAGAATAAAGGGCTTTTTGCAATCAATAGATAATAGTTTTTATTTTAGATATGAACGTGTATTCAATCTTCCACACCGTAAATTTTTCAACAGATTCAGCATGAATTACTGAAATCTCCCAATTCTCATCTCCATGTTGAAATTTCTTGAAACCCTACAGTAACACTATGACACTTCTTAACTCACAGAACACACAGAAGGCAAGATTAAGGGTTTGAGACACAAAAAAGTGATTTTTGGTTCAGAGTCTTACATGCAAAAGATATAAAGTATACTTTTGAAGACTTGGCTTTCTGCAATAAATTGGTATATAAACATTGACTGTAAATTTTCAGACACAGCTGCAAAAGAATGCACCACTCAGTGGAACTCTGCAGATAGTTTCAAATTTGAGAGCTGCACTGAAGATCTGTAGAAGTGTCTTAAGAAGAAACATCTCTTAAGCTTTAAGCTGGAAAACAATGCACTTAGGGCTGTAACCGTGGATAGCGAATATGAGACGCACTGCATCATTTTTTGTAGGACAGCATAAGCTTTGTTGTTTAAAAGGAAAAAAAAAAAAGTAAAATATCACAGCTAATAGTTCCATGACAACTTTTTATTATGACTGGATGTGCCGAAGAGAATAAAAGTTTACAGCAAAGTTGTACGTCTGTGAAAATCCACCACAGAAGTTGATTAATCTTGCCGTGCTTCCCTCTGTCTTAAACCCACTGAACTGTTCCATAAGCCGTACTTAAATCCTAATGCTGTGTTTTTAAACCCTATCAGCTGTGTATTTAGAGGTCATGTGGCCGGTGTAATTTAGCTTCACCTCTTGAAAATATAAGTAATAAATGAAAATACTTAATACTGTCTTACCTGATTTAGGTACAGAGTACTATGTAACATGCTTCTTTAAAAGCTGCTGATAAATGTTGGACAAGCCTAGCAAGGTGTGTAGCAAGAGCAGAACTTACTTGTAATTTCTCATACTAGTAAACATTTCTTCCACGTATTAATGGGGATAAACATTTCTAGGTAAGTGTTAAAACATTTTCTTACATCCCTTTGTAGAACTTAAAAGTTAGGCTTAAAATCAAATTCTTGTCTCTACAACTGTTTATTTCTTGACCCTAAGCAGCTAACTCCATTATTTCTTTGTCAGATTCCTACTTGTAGTAGAACACTGTTAACAGAATGTGATCTTGTTTGCCTTGATGCAAGTAGAAATTACTGAGTTTCTGAAGCAGAAAAGTTACTCTTTCCTGCAAGTAACTCCACTGGACTGGCGCCATCAATCTGTGCTCTTCTCACTGTCATCGTAACAATATTTATGTGCAGATGTATGCACATGTACTCCCATGTCTCTGCTGAAGCTGTAAAGTGCTAAATAAAAACAGATATATATATAAAAGAGATTCTTACATGACTGGTATGATGCCTCAGTAATAAGATCTTAAGAATCTTACACTTCAACAATGACAGCCTACTTTTTGCTAATTTTCTAGTGTTCCATAAATGACCTAAACAAATAATGCTGTTGTTACTGGCAAGAAGGGGGGTTACACTTAACAGTTCTGCTGCCACTATAAGCAGGACATTTCTTCTGCTTTACGCCACACATCTCCAAACTCAGCAAAAAGGAAAGTTCAGAAAAACATGTTAAAAAACCCCATAATGGTAACATCACTACTAGTGACACAAAAATGAAACTGAATTCTTAAAACCAAAGCAAGGCAGTTAACAACAGAAATTATTTAAAGTAGTGGAAGATGGGATTAATATTTTTCATGTCAGACTCTCAAAACTTTTTTTCATCTGACAAATTTAAGGTGTCTTGAGTTTGCATTCCAGTCTTGTCAGCTCCATTTAACTACACTGAGAACCAACACAAAAATATTCAACTAATTTCTTACCTTCCACCCCCATTTCAGACTCAATCAACAATAACTTCTTATGCAAATAAGGAAGAACAGAGTTTTAAAGAAATGGAATGACATTCTTGTAGGTCAGCTACAGGTTGGGCAAAGAGGAGATTCAGAGCAGCCCTGCAGAGAAGGACTTGGGGGTGGTGGTCGATGAGAACATCAACATGAGCCGACTGCAGTGTGTGCTTGCAGCCCAGAAAGCCAACCGTATCCTGGGCTGTATCCAAAGGAGCGTGACCAGCAGGTTGAAGGAGGTGATCCTGCCTCTCTACTCTGCTCTCGTGAGACCTCACCTGCAGTATTGTGTGCAGTTCTGGTGTCCTCAACATAAAAAGGACATGGAGCTGTTGGAACAAGTCCAGAGGAGGGCCACGAGGATGATCAGGGGACTGGAGCATCTCCCATACGAAGACAGGCTGAGAGAGTTGGGGCTGTTCAGCCTGGGGAAGAGAAGGCTGCGTGGAGACCTCATAGCAGCCTTCCAGTATCTGAAGGGGGCCTACAGGGATGCTGGGGAGGGACTGTTCATTAGGGACTGTAGTGACAGGACAAGAGGTAACAGGCTCAAACTTAAAGAGGAGAGGTTTAGATTGGATATAAGGAAGAAATACTTTCCTGTTAGGGTGGTGAGATGCTGGAATGGGTTGCCCAGGGAGGTTGTGAGTGCTCCATCCCTGGCAGTGTTCAAGGCCAGGTTGGATGAAGCCTTGGGTGACATGGTTTAGTGTGAGGTGTCCCTGCTTATGGCAGGGGGGTTGGAACTAGATGATCTTAAGGTCCCTTCCAACCCTAACCTATGATTCTACAATAGACTGTTAGTATTTCCTATAAACTGCGTGTCTGGCAACCATGCAAATAAACTGAATGTCAGTCTCGTCTTTCCAGAAAACTGCTACATCCAGCGTGCTGGAATGAAAAGTGCTTGAGGAATAACAGCCAGTAGGAAAGACCTTTGAAAAAGTTCCTTAAATGAGTATATGAACTGATCAAGTAAAATATAACTGAAGATGCAGTTCTTTGAATTTAGCATCTTTTGGAAGGCCATGTAGCTAGCACCTTTGCCAAGGCTATGGAATTCCACACCACTTTATATGCCTACCGTTTTGTATTGCTTCATCCTTGCAGGAGGAATACATCTTAAAGGCTTTAATTAGACAGGTCTAAACTCATAGAATCACAGACTGGTTTGGGCTGGAAAGGACCATAAAACTCACCCAGTTCCAACCCTCTGCCACCAGCAGAGATACTTTCCACTAGATCAGGTTGCCCAAGGCCCATCCAGCCTGGCCTTGAACACTGCCAGGGCTGGAGCATTTACCACTTCTTTGGGCAACCCATTCCAGTGCCTCACTACCCTCACAGTAAAGAACTTCTTCCTTATATCTAACTTCCCCTGTTCAAGTCTGAACCCATTACCCCTTGTCCAATCGCTACAGTCCCTGATGAAGAGTCCCTCTTCGGCAGAGAGAGATGGAAGACTGCTATGAAGTTTCCACACAGCTTCTCCAGGCTGAAGAGCCCCAACTTGCTCAGCCTGTCTTTCTATGGGAGGTGCTTCAGTTCCCTGATCATCCTCTTTTGCTACCTGGGAAAAACAAACAACAACATAAAAAAACCCAGCCCCCCAAAAACCCCAGACCTTCATACAGAGGAAAAAGGCACACATACTGTTTCATAAGAAACAGCACTACAGTGCAGGCAATTTGTTCCTACCTAGAGTATCCCCTGCTCTTTCCCAGGTCCCTTTCTACCCATGATGGTCACCTTTCTCTCACCTCCCTTACAGCAGGCATTATAGTATCCTCCCATCTTTAGGTCTTCCCAGATCTAATCTGTACCTTATCTCCAGTTGCATGTGTGCTGACTGAACACCCAACATACTAAATACAGCTTGGTGAGAACAAACTGCCAACCAGGAAGGATGAGCACTCATTCTCATCTTTCTGTTCCTACAATGATGCAACAGGCTTAAAAGTTATAAAGCAATACATGAAGAGAATATTTGCATTGTCCTTTTCCTTTAGGGGAAAAAAATCCCAAAAACACTCTGAAAAGCCAGGTGAATTAACCACATAAAGGCCAGTCTGTAACAGAAAGAAACTAAGTAACTGGTATCCAGTGACAAGACATGTGGGAATGGTTAGAAGCTGCACCAGGGGAGGTTCAGACTTGACGTTAGTAAATCCGTCTTTACCATGACAGTTGTCAAGCACTAGAACAGGCTTCTTATCCTAGAGAGGCAGTCAATGCCCCAAGTATGTCATTTGTACAATGCCCTTAACAACATGGTTTGACTTTTGGTCAGCCCTAAAGCAGTCAGGCAGTTAGACTAGATGATCATTGTACATCCCTTCCAAATGAAATAGTCCACTCTTCCAACACAGCCACCTCTGCAGCTAGGAACAGCAGGAAACAAGGGAGCCACACCATCTTTTACGCTCTCAGTATATGGACACCAGATGCATATGCTGCTGCAAAAGGGAGTTTTGGCTAGAAGGCTGTAACTTGTAAGCATACACAAGGAAAAATATGCACACCAGGCAAGCTTTTTAAGAACAGCCATTTTCTGCAGAGCTGGTCTGTGAGAAATTTACTTCACGGCTGAATGTGGAGAGCTACATATGTCCATACATTATTGTCCCTTCCCATGTTAAAACACATTTGAAATCATAACTGAATAATGATTGTTGTGCTTCTGCTACAGCAGCTATATGCCTTGACACATCTGACAACAGCTCTGAAACTTCAGTTTTACTGATTCCTTTGTTAATTGCCTATACCTTCACATCTGCTTAATGGCCAATGTTCCCATAGGCTGCTGACACAGAAACGGACAAGGATTGTTACAAGGATTCTTAGCTCACACGTCCATTTCAAATGGGAAATCTTTACCTAGGTATCCAAAAAACAGTAGAGGAAAACAAGTATATACTTTTAAACAGCTAGTCAATTCTGTAGGGACACAAGATCAATATCCACATTACTGGTGTCTTTGATAGAGTAATCCCATTCAGTGATGCACGTCTTTGTTAATATTGCCACCTACAGGAAACTACAGACAGGTGCTCCTTTAGTAACTAGGAAAGTTACTGAACCGCTTAAGCAGATTCCCAGAGAACTGTAAAAGTAAGACACATGACATAAAAATATGTCCATTATCACCCCGTTTTCCCTCCAGATGATTTTTTTCATTGATAGCATTGAGACTGACAGTTGCAGTATTCCTGTATTTTTAGAGCAGGCTCATCTCCTCTCACAGTCCTGCAGTGTTCTCTATGTTCCCTGTTCCCACGAAGTGAAGCAAAGAAGGGGAGATGGGAAGGGTGCTGACGGAGGGGGAAGACTGTCAGAAGAACCTTACTGTCCTGACCCACTTTTTTTAAAGAAAAAAGGCACTCAGTTTAAGGAACTCAGTTTATTAAAAAACAGGAAATACAGAAATACAGGCCCAACCCTGGCAGGAAAGGAGGGGTTGCATTTAACTTCGTGATGCCTCATTTAAGAACAAATACTGCTCACATACTGTATTTACACTAAAACTAGACAGAACTCGTTCACAGACGGCGGATTAAGCACGCAGGCATTGCGGGAATCAGATTTCAGCCCTCTGAGGGCAGTACTCATCGGATTGCCCAGCCCTGCACAATTTGCTTTTTAAAAAAATCACCTTTAACCAAAATACCCGAACAGCTTTATTTATTTGATAAAATCAGATTCATAAATTTGAGCTCAATACTACTCTTTCCAGAGATCTTCCTCAGTCTCTTTTGTAATACCCTTACACTTTAAAACAGGTTTACTACTTTGAGTTCCTTGGGAAATTTTGGTAAGCAATGCCACCAAGATTCTTTCTCAACATCCATAACATAGCACAGACAAGTTCACATGGTATTTAATTTCTGAACACTGTAAACAGATATTCTATGGAATTTAACCTCCACATTTTTCATCTGTCCATAGTCTCAAGCTCTGATTTAGAGTAATTAATTACTTGGTTTAGAGTACTTCATTTAGAGTCCTGTCCCTCCCCCCACACACTTCAGATAGCATCTGTTCCTGCTGTTCCTGCCCTACGGCATTCCATCAACTCACAGAAATACCACTTAACTAACTTCTCAAAATTTAGGTACATTTTCAAGTTCAGATAGTCCAAATGTAGAATGCATGAACGGTTACATCACCAGACGAAAACCTGAAGAAATTTATATACAACCATGGCTGACTACAGCCTTAGAAAACAGGACATTCCATTTGAGAAACCCTACATACTGCTACTACCTCACTAGCATAGGCTTGGACTCAGGAACTTGCCATGGCAGCTTCTGGATCTAGTAGAGGAGGACTGCAGTCCCCCCTGAGTGAACAATGCAATGCAAGAACCAGACTCACAAAGTATTACATGCAGGAAATAAAACTGACTTCAAACTAGTCACAAATCAGGGGCTTTATGCAGTCACACTATGGGTACCTACTGGTATTAGCTTTAAGGGGCACTGGTAACTCACCATCCATTTGAAAAAGTTGCAGTTGAGTGCAACAAGAAATGTACAAATGTAAGAAAACTCAAACTACAAGGACAAGTAACAGGATATCATCAAGAACTTTACCAAGTTTCGTTACTTTAGAATCATCATTAAATATCTGAATGCATTTTGAATGCTGTTCCTCTTTAAAGTGGTGAAAAGGTGATGCCATGGTATAGCATACCTGATAGACAAGTGAGAGAAGTCTTGAAAGAGAATGTTGGCACATGAAAAATTAACCAAAAATAATCTGTAACTTGATTCCAATAGTCACCTGTGAAAGCATTCAAGTGACTTTTGTTTTCATACAGTAAGTGTTAGAAAACTCATACAGAATTTTTTGCTTTAAACTCAAAACAGGTACTGCTGCTTCTTTTTCAGTCTCCTTATATTGAACTCTCTCTCATTTAACTTGAACAGCACATTTCTTTATTAGTCTGAAGGAGCCTTGCTACTCGACAGCTGTTGTGACTAACTCACCTTATTTAAGTAACTTTATGTCCCTGTGTGGGACATAAAAAAATAAAAATAATTAAAAAAAATTAAGTTACTAAATACTGCAAGCCTCAGATGTCTGAAATAGGATGGAAAAGCAGAGCCACTTTTCCTAAGCAATCAAACAACCCCAAATGGGACAATATAGTATCCCATATTATATAAGACACAAAAGGAAGCTCTCCCCCCTGCCCTCCCCAATTATCTTAAAACTTTACAACATTATCCTTACAATATATATCTTTGACTTCTTTACAAAAGGCTGTGCAGTAAAAAGTAACACTTTTGGAAGAAGTATGCTATAAAATTATTTTTTTTTTTAAATTAACATCTCACCTTTATTAGTATACTTGACAGCTGTGAAAGAGGGACTGTTCTAAATTGATAAAGTTTAGACTAGATATTAGGAGAAATTTCTTTGGCAAAAGGATCGTCAAGCACTGAAACAAGCTGCCCAGGGAAGTGGTGGAGTCACCATTCCTGCAGGTATTTATTTGTAAATGTGGTACTTTGGGTCATGGTTTAATTGTGAACTTGCCAGTTCTGGGGTAACAGTTGGACTCAATGATCTTAAGGGTCTTTTTCCAATTTAAATGACTCTATGATTCTAATTTATAGAGGCATAACATCATTGATTTACATTTTTCTCCTAGTGAAAAAGACTCTCCATAATTTAGAAAATCACTTCACTAGCATAGATAAATTGCTTACTAAGGCAATCAGTTTTCAGGCATCTAGTCTGCATAAGAGTACTTATTAATGTATTTATCAAAAGCTGCATATTTCCTCTGTAAAGAATAATTCTCCCTCCCACCCTGTTTCCTTATGCTCTTCCACTTTTAAAAGCGGGTGCTAGCTTCAGACTTGCAGGTTGTGTGTCAAGACAGGTTTATTTTTACATAGATGCAAAGCAGCTACATGCATTCCAGTTCCCAGAAAAGTTCTGTTCAGCTTCACCTGTTTGTTTCTTGCTTTCATCCATCACTTGGAAGTTGCACCAAGTAATGCGTCCATCCAGCTTTGTCATAAATACAACTATGTGATGTAACAATTACTCCAAATGTGAGCTCATTTCTTCTTCTTCCCTTTACCTTTCTTGCCTCCCTCTCCTTGCTGAAGACTTTGATCACTACCTCCCATCTTCTGGGTTCTTGATTTCAGTTTGGGAATAGTTTCGGCAGCATATAGCATCACTGACTTACCTAAAAATATAGGGAGAAATCAATGCACACCTACATTAAAAACACTTGCATAATGTCCAAAGTTAGAAAATTCAGGTCCTATACAGGCTTCTGTTAAAGGAGATCTAAAGCCTAGGGTTTGTGCTTCCTTCCCCCTGTGCAGCTACAAGTTTGCATAAAAATCTCAAACTTCCCCCACCCCTTTTTTTTTAATTTTAAAGAAGTATAGGACTGATCAATGTCACAGCAGACTAGAACAGGCAGATAACTTGACAACTGCCAAAGTATCTACATCCTTCCTGTTACTTTTTCCTTTTGCCTCCTTAATGGGCCTAAAATACTTGGGACAGAATGACCAGGCAAAGCTACAACCATTTTCAGAAAGGCACGGCCTTCTTCCAGCAGGAATAGGTGTTTAAGTTGTTTCCTTCACTAGCACTTCAATGCTACTCTAGATTCAATACTATCCTTGCTTTTTCCTTAAGATATATATATATATGCGCATACTTCTTCATATATATATGTGTGTGTATATATATGTGTATATATATCTATATATATATACGTGCACACTTCATATATATATGTGTGTATATATATGTATAAATATATATGTGTGTGTATATATATATATTTGCTTTGCTTTTACACACCAACTAGTTTTCAGGAAAAATTCAAAACATTACATTACTTGGCATTCAAGATGAACTATTCCTGTTAGTTAAAGGGAGCAGCTCCACTGTTAATTTATGAAAATGGCCAGCAGAAAACTCAGCCGAACTCAGTATTGTACTTTATCAATTTGGCATCAATACTGATGCCTATCTGATGTCTGTAACCCAAGAAAAAGACTGAATTGAGCCATTTTAATACCAAATCCTTTGTTTTAACTGTCAACAAAGCAGTAACTGAACACAGAAATCATACAAAACTCCCCACAATTCCCTTCAATGCAACTGCTTGAAGAAATACCAGGATCAAAGACAGCAGCACTTTACGAATCTCACTCAATGCTCCCACACCAACTGCATCTAATTGATTTATACAAGCAAAAGGATTGATTTGTTTGACTTAGGCAAAGAGATTTAATGTAAAGTTGTAAAACATGAAAGAGTAAAACTAACTTGGCAAGTTGGTAACATAAAATAAATGAAGTCCTTCTGTTTTATGAACAGATGAAGTGCCTAACCAGGTACTCTACTCACGTGTTGGAAACTGAGGTAAACATGGATTACCATCATCTTGTTTGAGCTGGATTCGTACTCTACCTCTGTACTGCACATCTCTGTTCCACTCTCTGGGATACATTTTATTTTTCTGTCACACAAAAGGAAACACTTTTTTGTAAAAGTACTGTAATAACTGAGCTAAGTCATAGCAGCCTGGAATACTAACAGATGTAATACATAACCATAGCTCACCCAACAGTGTCACCAACTACTCAGCCACTGCAGTAGCATCCAAAGCTATAGCACAGTGTTTTCAAAAGCACTTCTGTAACTAGTACTGGTCCTGAACAATTTAGCAAGTAATCTGCTACAGGGACCTCCCCACCAGTCTGGACTGTAGTGACACAGGTTTTCTTTTCATCTCCACAGCCACAAACCCTTCCAGGTACTTAAGAGACAGATGTCTCAGGCCCACTGCTTGGAAATACTCATAGCATTTATTTTTGTCAAACTGTTACAGGTTTCTTATTGATACAAGCTATTTCACAGGCAGGGTGCACTTATCTGAATATATTACATTTCTAAAAGCAAACTAATTTTCGTTTTGGGTACCAGTCAATCTCTTAGATGAGGACCTAAACTTCTGGAAAAATTCAACAGTGTTTTAAATTAGTGATTACTTCAGAAAATTAATTGCAAAAGGTTATCTCTCTAGAAATCCAGACTCATTCCCTAATAAAAAAAGCAACCAGCTTCATACCCTTAAAGAATAAGCAGGTAATGCACTAAAAAATGAACACTCTGGCTAAGGCATAACTAGTCTTTTTTTTTTTCCTGTATTACCTCTAACAGCACATTGAATCCAACTGCTGCACATACATCCTGGATTTCTGTAGATGTGGGATTTTCAACAGCCTGTTGAAACAAAGTTTTGCAGTTAAATATTTTTCCATGATGAACTACTTACACAGCAATAGTTAGCAGCTTCCATCCTATCCTCTGTAACTACAAAAAGGAGAAAAGTAAAGAGAAAGTACTTCACACACTAACAAATCACCTTACTTACAAGTCACCTGTGAGTGCTTGTAAGGTCCAAACAAAAAAACCCAAAAACCAAAAAACAACAAACAAACCCCAAACCAAACCAGAAAAAAAAGAGATAAGACATCAGAAGAATGGGAAACAGATGAGGGGAAGTAAAAGAATTGCTGAGAAGTAACTGAAATAACACTGATTATATTTACAAAAAAACCCCACCGAAAGCCATGAACTGGCAACAGCAAACTTGCAGCAATGACTGAAGGGAGAAAGAACAGAAACTTTCTAGGCACAAAGCAGTGGATTCTTCTTACAGACAGACCTTTAACTGGCAACTTGCATGCTCAGGAAAGGTTTTATTTTTAACTATTATCAGAAAAAAAACATAAAGCTAAAAGAAAAGCCCTCTATATTCCCAGAAATACTTGTTAAAAACGTCAAAAAGGAGATTTTCAGTAACTATTTCAGGACAGATTAAATGCAGTAACAACTACTACATTGTGCATATGGGCCACATGCAGTGTAAATTCTACCTTTGACGCCAGCAGTGGGAACAGGACACAGCCTATAGGCATGTATACTCAGTCCCGAAAACACAGTCATTAGGTATCTCTTCTTTTCTTATTTTGCTTTCAAATTTGACAACCTATTTATGTAGGAGGTTGAGTGCATTAAGTTTCTCAGTACTTCACCTGTTTGCCAAAGGTGCTGCTTACACAAAATCGACACCTAAACTCAGCGCTCTTCTACCAAATTAACATGCTGACTAGGTTTCCTTCAACTATGCTGTAATTTTCAGTTATCAAGCTACTTATCATGGGGTACAGGAAAGACCAACAGCTTTGAGAGTTACTTCCCAACTCTTTAATCACTGCTCTACAGCAAGTATACATCTTATTTCCCTGCCACCCACAAACTTACTTTGTCTATAGGTATCCTTCTTCCTTCTGCAATTGTCTTCTTGTTATTTAAATATGCCGGATAAATGCAAATGAATCTAAAAAGAGAAAGCAGAGTTTAAGTAATACCAACTCTCAACTATTTAATTACTTATGCAATATTTAACTAGTAAAACAAAACATAAACCTCATGACTGTGATGCAGAAGTTCCCATAGTGGCTTAGAACAACCATTCATTTTCCCTAAACCAATTAGTAAGATGTTGCAAAGCCTCATTTCCAGTTATCCAGGACATTCCGTGACCATCTGGCTGCAGTGTTCGTTGTATGACCATACTTTGTGGAGCACATCTATTTTGAGTAAAAATATATTTGAGTAAAATAATATTTTTGTGCCATCTGCTTTGGGTAAAAAAAAAAAAAAAAGGTTGAAAAATAATTTTTTTAACCATTTTTTCCAATTTTTTTTTTTTTTCCTTCCCTCCTCCTCACCCCAAAAAAAATTCAAAT
>NDXB01009346.1:30303-49401 GCA_002631895.1 Agapornis roseicollis
CAAAATTCCATTAAAATAAAAAAAAAAAAAAAAAGGCAAAAAGGAGAGAAAAACATGTTGAGCATAGTTTTGTCTTTTTCCATAATCGAGATTTAGCAAAGGACTATAAGAATGTACAGCTAAGGAAAGCATAACAAGGAAAAAGAATATAACATCTTCAGAAGTTTCATACTTTTGCCATGAAGTTTGAAATTGTATGAAATTAGTTGTAATCGGTTAAATGAATAGACAAGAAATATGAGCATTATACACTAAAAAATGTAAAGGCTGCCATACTAAAATTGCAAGTTTTAAGATGTCTAAAATGTAAAAGCTGAGAAACATGATCCTGCAAATGTACAATTAACAGCTAAAAGTATATTAAATAGACTGGTGTCCTGGGTTCAGCAGTAGCAGTCATTCTTCTCCTTCTTAGTAGCTGATGCAGTGCTAGGGTTTTGACTTTCAGCCAGGGAACAGTGCTGATAAAACTGATGGTTTTAGCTATTGCTCAGTAATGTTTACTCCAACCAAGGACTTTCTGAGTCTCAGACTCTGCCAGGGAGGAGGGGAAGTCAGGAAGAAGCAGAGACAGGATACCTGACCCAAACTGACCAAAGAAGTATTCCATATCACAGCATGTCATGCCCAGTATATCATTATTATTATTGGTGGCAGCAGTAGTGGTTTGTGATATACCTTAGTTTCTGGAATATTCTTATCTGAACTCGTGGGAGTTACATTCTTTCATTTCTCCTTCCCATCCCTCCGGGAACAGGGGGAGGTAGAACAGGGAGTGAGTGAGCAGTTGCGCAGTTCTGACTTACCAGCTGGGCTTAAGCCATGCCAACTGGTAAACCATGCCAACTGGTAGTGTCCAGTGAAAGTGAGTTCTTTGCTTTGTAGGACAGCTAAATTAATGAGATTTCAAACCTCTGCTATTCAAAAAGGGAAGAAAAATAACATTTTCTCCTACATTCCCTAAGAAAGAGAAATCAACCTACATCAGTGCAAAATTCCTGATTTTGCAGGTGCGCATAAATAAAAGGCACAATACAGACCAATTCTCTTTACTGAGTATTGGATTAGTGGTTTGTTTGTTGGGTTTTTTTTTACTGGAGAGCTTTTTTTTAATCATTCACTTTTCTTTTGAAAAATACTCACAAAATAGAATTTCACTTTTATTCTAGAAAAAAATCAACAAAACAATGCTAAATCTAATTTTCTTTAGGATTGATAATATTCCTATTGACAAAGTCT
The DNA here is from genome assembly GCA_002631895.1 of Agapornis roseicollis. Lineage (NCBI taxonomy): Eukaryota > Metazoa > Chordata > Aves > Psittaciformes > Psittacidae > Agapornis > Agapornis roseicollis. The sequence goes on from NDXB01009346.1 coordinate 31,543, forward strand.
GTGGTTAAGGCCATTTGAATATTTGAAATATTCAGTGGTTGCTTCTTAATACATGCTTACTTACACCAATGCCAGTTTTGCATCATAGTGTACATATTTTAATTTTTCTGTAGCTTTCAGCTAAGTAAGTGATGAACCTGGGGATCACAAGGTAAAATATTTGGTGTTTTCTCTGGTTTAATGCTAAGCAAGTTATAAATCTATGCTTCCAAACACTGTTTTCAGACCTGTTTGAAAAGCTGTGTAAATGGGTTTCACACAGCACTATAATCATAAATTAGAAAAAAACTAGAAATGGATGTTAAATGTTAACTTGGAAAAAGTAAGTCAGTCACGTATCAGGAACACTGCTAGCTAGCTTTTAATGCCACAAACATGCTTTTTATAGAAACTCAGTTCCTCTGTTATTTTCAGAGAAAATAAACTGTTTCAGAAAATAAAATTCTGAAAGAAGTCAGTTCATTGTTGTAGAGACTTGCTCTTTCTATTGACCTGTTCTCTGTATTTGAAAGTTAAGGGTAATTAGTCACCTTTTTTCTTGTTAATACAAGTTTTATTTTCTGTACTTATGCCTCATGCCTTTGACTTTCCAACTAAGACTGTTGTTCTCTGGAAAACGTATCAGCTTTCTGCCCAAAGTACATGGAAGAGGATCAGGCTATTCAAATCTGTTTGAAAGCCTTAGCACTCTAGTTTATCCATGAGCCCACATCTTCCTACATGACTTTCTGCTTAAGAGGAAACAAATCTTTTTCTTTAATTTTAGCAAAACAATGTTATATTCTTCTGTAAGAATGTATTTACTTTCCTCTAGAACACCTGCGAAGTTAAAATACATAGCTGAAAATGGAAAATCAATCCTGAATATGTGAAGCTATAGTCTGCACTGGTTCTGTCTGCCCTGCCCTTCCCTTTTCCTGCTCTTCCCTGCACTTACCCTCCCTTCCTCTCTTCCCATTCTGTCCCGCATCCCTAGTGTGTGTGTAAGACAGCAGCTGTTCAGAGCTTAGGTTCCACCTGTACATTAACTCATCACTGGCTCTCCTAATGCCTCATGTGAAGCACACTATTAAAAGAACCATAAGGCCTGGTTTTAATTTTAAGACTGACATCTTTACTGAATACAACAGAAGTAAGCAGTGAAAAATAAATCTGTGAAGTATATCCTGTCTCCAGCAATTTTTTTTCACAGAAAGCTTGTCAGACTTCATTAAACAAGATTTGGTTTCAATTTATTAGAAAGCATGATTAACACATTTTTAATTTTGCTTCTTATTGATATACTGGTGATTTTTTTCAGATTAAAAGAAAAATATAGTGAAAAGGAATGTTTCTTTGCATTTTGGGTTTTTTTCAAGAAAAATATAAATCCATTATCTCCTCTGTTTTTATTGGCATCTTGAAGTTAAAAATGTCACCTATTTCATAAGAAATTACATGGGAATTTTCTGGAAAAATAATTCAGAATATAGAATAGAATTTGCAAACAACAATAAGTTAGGTTATGAATAAAAAGGTTCAAGCCTACACCAGAACAGTAGACTATACTGTAGTTTTTACTTTTAAAATGTGGCTTTGCAATCTATTTATGTGGTAGAACCCAGTTGAATACTGACATGTCCAGTATCATTAAAAAAGTGCTTAAAAATGGAAATTTTGAACTTTACTCAGAATTTTTAAAGTTTAATATAATAAAGAACCAACTGCTTTCTAGAAATAATGCTTTAAACCTGTTTTTATTTATTGATATTCTCTCTAACATACATTTTTTAAAGAAACCCTATTTGAAAAGCTGAAAACTTTTATAATAGCCTTATGACTGAAATATTTAAACTCCATGCATATCTCAAGATTTATATATATATTTAATACTATTTTAAAAAACTGCTATGTTTTACAAAACTTGGTGGGGGGTTTGTATGGGTTTTTTTATTGTTGTTTTCTGGATAATATTGGAGTATATTCTACAGTTGGAAGTTAACAAGCATCTTGACAATCATCAAATCAGGCGTTCAACAGACTTTTTATTTTCTTTTTATGAGTACCTCATCAGAATTCTCTGCATAAATAAAACTGCCTAAGTGTTACAAGACTTTTGAGAATAGGATTCACACCTTAATTATAAGAGCCTGGTCTCATAAGAAGGTTCGTGGAAGTTCAATTTCAAAGCAATCTGAATAGCTTTATGAGATAAAATCCTGGCTCAGTTGACTTCAAAGAGAACATTATTTCACCTGTAGGCTTCTCATCAATTTTACATTGTCCAGCACTTTTTTCTCTTTTGGTAGTTACATAGCACATTCGCCACCTACCCCATAAGTGGAGCACAAAAATCAGTGAAAGCTAACATTTTGGGATAATTTGCAAAGTTCCTGTTGAAAGTAATCAGATGAAAAGTCTTCACTGATAACCTCTTCCCAGAATCAACATCCTGATGTATCTTCCAAAGTGGCCAGGATTAATCATGTTCCTTCCCTGTAGCTCATAGTTTTCTATATCTTTCCAAAATCATTTGCTTAATCTAGTGAAGTTATATGTTGAGTAAATTCTTCACAATTTTGCAATCAACTATGCAAGTAATTCCAGGTCATGAAATTATTAAACAAATATCAAGAAGTCCACACTGATTAAGTTTTTACAACTCAAGCATGTGCATACTGTTTAAATGGAATGACCTGTTGATCTCTAAGACAATTTGACATTGTGCTGGAAAGCCATGTACTGTTACAAGTTGCATTTCATTTTGTGTAACTTACATAGAAAGTAAGAACTTGTTTATATAGTTCTGTTCTTAATAGAGATCAACTTTGATCTCTCATGAGTCACTAGTATATATTAATGAGCTCATGACAGAATACCATGGATACAATTATAAATTTGTGATATTCATGGTGTTAAGCAAGATGGTGTAATGAATTCCACCTGGCCTGAAATATAGTCAGTAAGCTTAGATTTTGATCTATTAAGACCTCCATTATGTCTACCAGAGAAATTAGAAAGTATTACATTGAATTAATAACACATCTTCCAGTTTCTCCCCCAAATCCCATGAATATAAATAGAAAGGGTTATATGGGTGTGTGTTTTAATAATTATGGATGAAAGTTGAATAGTTTTGCTTCTTTTTTTCTCTAAGAAGGCTATCATCCTCAAATCTAAGAGCATTTGTGTAAAAAGTTCTTATCTGTCCTCTTCATCTTTGATCTTTTTCTGGAGAAATAAATGCAAGACATCCTTAAGGCTAAACACATCAGCAAAAATCTTTACTTGTTCTTACAGCTTTTTAAAATTTCCCCTGAAGTTATTATCTAAAAAATTATAAGGCCAGTCCAGATTGTTTATGATACATTAATAATTCTGCTTAGAAGAATGTAAGGATGAAGCACAGAAACTCTCATGCCTTGTTGAAATTTAATTCTAGCAAAGGGAAAGGAGTGTCAGAATCCTTAATTTCATTGCTAGGTGTGTCACTCACTCCTCATGTATGTTCAGTGGGTCACAGACTTACATTTATTAGGTTGGATACATAAATATAAGTATTTAAATCCTCCTCCAGACAACAAATTAAATGGCAAACTACTAGGTGGCCAGATACAGCAGGACCACATATTCATTCTAAAGAAAAAACCTCTACTCTCAGTTAGTGCTAACAATGTTGTTGCTTAAAGTCTTTCTCATTTTAATTAAATAAAATAATCTCAAAAACTCTGGGAATGACAGCAGAATTCTGTTTAACTAATACAAGCATCAACAGTGTTGGCACCATTTTCCTCATATTTCTATAGATTGCCAAGGCAGCAAAGGAGTTCTAGGACTTTAGGACAGCTCCAGACTATAGACAAAAATTGAGGCTTGATTCAGCAGACACACATGTTTACTGTCATTTGAGATCTCTTACCTTGTCAGAGACAGCTGTATGGAATGGATAGGTAAGATGCAGGAACCATGAGAACTGTGCATATCATAGACTGGTAGGTTAGTGGCACAAATGCCTTGATCTGATGATATTAGAAAATTATATCATGTATTTAGTATCCTTTATAGGTGCAATGTAACACTGCAACCGTGGTCCCACAGACCCCACATGTTGCCTGACTTCCAGCCTTTACTCCAGAAGAACACCGGTCTTTCATAACCATGACATAGTTGCTATGGCTGAGATGTCATACATTGCTTTAAGTGGCATTAGATGTTTCTCTGTGTAGTTGAATACCATGAGGAATTCTACATATTAACATCTATAGACATAGGATGAAAATGCCTTCTAACTGCCATGAGTCCACTGACTATGTCACCACTGCTTGTAACAGGAGATAAGAAAATTAGTTCATATACAGACATTATGGTTTCAATCATTTCAGCCATAGATGTCATCATTTGAGATTGTGGTCTCTGATTGAGGATTCTGTCAGTCCAAGAAGGCATGAATCTCCCAATGGTATTATGTTAACCTCTGCTGTGTTTGAATGCCCTTCATGAATGCTGTGGTGTCCTTAGCATATTTCATTCAGTAGTCAGCACTTTTTTGTGTGCAACTGAATTGGCTGCTGCACTGAGATATATTGAGATGACCAGGGTCATCTAAATCAGGCTGCCCAGGGAAGTATCACCTGTTGTTCTTTGACCCACAGCAATCCCACAGTACAAGGTAGACAGCTGCTTAATTTCATCTGTCTCCAAGACAGCTATACCAAAAGCCCACCAGATCCTTTTTGGGTCCTTGAAGTGCCCTCTCCTGAGGTAGTCTATGCCAAGAATATACGGAGCCCCTGGTACAGTCAAAATGGGGTGCTTTTCCATTCATTCCCAGTTAGGCTCACTTCAGCCTCCAATAGAGTTAGCTTTCGGCATCCTCCTATAACTCCAGAAATACAAATGAGTTCTGCCTCTTGATGGCTTGATGGCATTTAGGTACACTCTGTACTGGTGTCTACTAGAGCCTTATATTCCTCGCCTGTCCTTGCTAGAAAGCATGTAGCTATTTGTGACATCATTCTGGTCATGTGAGGTATCCCACCATGTCTTTGCAATTGCAGTGAGATCAAAGCCCAGTGACAGCACATAGAGCTCTAATTCTTCCTGTTTGTTTCCCATACTGTGCACATTGGTAAGCAAGCACTTCTTCAGGTGTGTCAATTTCCAAGAGGGGTGCAAGAGGATATACCATAATCACACACTGTAAGTGCTTCCTTGGCTTCATATACTTGCTGGAGGTATTCCCACTCAAGCCTTGTTTTGCTGTGTGAGTGGTTCCTGTGACTCTCCCCTTCCCTCACCTTTCCTAATTTATAGCTTTCCTTACCAAGGTTGACCAGCCTGTTGGCAAAGATATTTGTGCCCTTCTGAGTGAGGTGGATCCTGTTTCCCCCAGCCAGCTGTTGATCTTCAAACAGGCTCCCATGGTTATAGAAACCAAAACTGTTGGCAACACCACCAACACAGCTAGTTGTTCAATTGGTGAACCCATCTAGTCCTCCTGTTCTCATTTATCCTACGTGGTAGAATCAAAGAGAAATCAATCTGGACTCCCAGATCATTGACCACTGTCCCCATAGGTCTCAAATCCTTTTTTAGAGTCCCCATATTAACCTTATTATCACTGGTGCCCAAGTGAAAGATCAGCAGGGGCTTGGATGTGTGGACAAGCCTTGTTAGTCTTCCCATGACATCTCTAATTCATCCCTTGGCAGACAACAAACCTCTCTAGACAAGCAGTTGGGTCAGCAGATGGATTCCTCTGTCCCCTGCAGCAGCAAGTCACCCACAGCAATCACTTGCAGCTTCTTTTAAGAGCTTCTCTTAGGAATTCTATACATCTAAGGTAATATAGACTAATTTATGAGTGATTTCCAGTTACCCTTTTCGTAATATACTGTGAAGACATAATGATATTGTTAAAACAAAAATTGTACAAAGATAAATACTATTTGAGGAATTTTGATAACGTTATTAAAGAAAATGTATTCTGCTTATTCTACTTGGTCAGTCCTGTCAGTCCTCAAAATGATCAGACACCATTAAATTTACTCAGAAACTGAACCATTTATGCAGTTACCACTTAATAAGTTATACCAAACAACTTAAATCAGAACCTTCAGTTGATACAGAAAGAGGCATATTCACTACATACTGGCTATTTAAGAAAATTCACTACATTTGCCTGTATGTTGAATTCTGTACAATGAGCCTTCTGTAGAAGAGATTGTCATAGTTATGACAAAAATCTCCGTGTAAGAGAGTGAATACTCCAATTTCTCTGCATTGCACCAGTGTTCCTAAGGTTTTTAAACTGACTTTTATTTAATAATTCAAATAGAAGCTCTCATCACTTCACTTTTTTGGAGATGTGATATGTTGAGTCTTAATCTTAACAGTGTTACAGCTAGAAACCAAAGCATAACCTCCTTAGTTATGAGCACAACTGCTTTCTTTGGAGAGGGGATTTTTTTTTTTTTTCTTAAGTATTTTTCTTGTGAATAGAGACAGATTTGGGTTTTTTTGTTGCTGACTTTCATGGGTATAACAGTGAATGGAGTGAGGTTTATGACATGGGTTTCTTAAACATATATTCAAGAACACAGATTTAATGCTTTTTGAAATCAAATTCTAAGGGAAAAGCATGTCAGCGGGTATTAAAAACAGCTGGTAAGTTCTCATGCCAGGCTTCCAAAATTAAAGCAAAATTAAAATAAACAAAACCCCACCCAAACCCAGTAAGTTTAAATGTCAGACTTTTGGTGGTGTTTTGTTTGGTTTTGGTTTTTTTTTTTCCAGATAAAACCTAGCATCTAATTTTTTATCATAAAAGATCAATATATCTTGGCACTTATCCTCTTCTGATTTACCCAGATAAAAATCAGGATTAACTCCTTCAAGATCAAAGGTCCCACCATTGTAGAAACTGAAGCTGAAACATATAGATACCATAAAATATATTATACTATATACACAGGGCTCAATTAGTTAAACAGACTGTTATGCCAGTTTGCGACAACACACTGCAAAAGACCAGAACAATTGCTCACTGTTGCTGTCAGATTTCTGTCTTTACAGTCACAATGGTGTGTGTTCTGTCAGTCTGACAGTGGAAGGGATTCACTGACTTGTTCAGATCTGGCAAGTCTTACTAGATTTTTGTATTTCTTTCACAAAGAGAATATCATGAGTACAACCTACAGCTCTGCTAGATCACTCATGAACAGGGCAATAACGCACATACTTCTACTTGGCTTGTGCATTCTAAAATTTCCAGCACAATGAATTAGATAGATAGCTATCTAAGAGAGAGAGTGTGAATCAAATCCATAGGCTACAAGCTACACTCCAGAGCAATGTGTAAATTTGATGCCTGTTGTCATTTATATTGTACCTCACAGATGTTAAGTACTTAGTATTCTATCTTAACTTCACAGGAATCTAAGGGGGAAAAGTTAATGACTTGGAAATAAAGGACAGAGCACTAGAGATATGGCATGAGTGCAGAAATTTGCTTTGTGTAATTTAATAAATCATGCTGTTCATATTTATATGCCAGTAGTTCTTCTCAGAAAGGCAGAGCTCAGTTGGACTTGGCTGTAACATTACAGTTATCAGTTTCAGCATTAGCAACATTGCCTCCAAAATCTATGAACTGATCTGGGGGATCTTCAAAAACCAAATCAACATTTTCAGCTTTTTCTTAGATTATGAGAAACAGATGGGGGTATGTGTGAAAGAAAGAGCATGAGGAGGGAAGTGTGACTAATGTATGATCTTTATAGAAGAGAGATTTTTAACAGTGGTGTTAATCTGTATATTCAGCTTTTCTTCACAAGAACCATAAGATAAAATGAGATTCATCTTGACATTTGTAGGTCCTCAAAATTAATCACATACCAGAAAAAAAGAAGAGAAGAAAAAAGATGACAATAAAATATAGATGAGAATGAAAAACTAATAATTAATGCAGCCCTTACATTTCAGTTTATAATATAATTATATTTAGACTTGGTATTTAAAGTATCACACAATTAAAGTACTAATTAGCATACATATGCATAATCAATATGTAACAAATTTGCATAGGAAAATAAGTAAAGATATTACTCACAAATGTGCCAGGAATCTTTTAGTAATATTTTTTTTTAGCAAACATAAGAGCAACACGTAAAGAGATATGATAAACTAATGAAAAGTTAACTCTGTCAAAAAATAAAAAAAAAAAAGAAAGTACATTTCAAGAAGCATTGATATGAAATTGTTTTGATTTCATAATTGCAGTGGGGTTTCCTCCTAAGTCTAGTCCCAACTGTAGTCCTGAATTCTATCAGATGAATCTATATCCATAGCAAAATTTATAATAAAAAGAGGAAAACTTTGGTTTTCACAAAATATTGCATTTTTTAAGGACTGTCTCCAGGATTAGAAATAATTAGTAAGGTACTTCTGAAATTATAAATTAAATACTTAAAAATTCATAAAACATTCAAGAAAAAAAATAGGAAAGAGTTTATATTACTATCAGAAGCACAATATTTTTCTTACTATATCAATAATGTGCATGAATGAGTGCTGTGAATGAGGTGAATGAGTTCATTTCATAGAATCATAGATAGAATCACAGAATCATAGAATGTTTTGGGTTGAAAGGTACCTTAAAAATCATCTAGTTCCAATCCCACTCCCATGGGCAGGGACACTTTCCATTAGACCAGGTTGCTCAATACCCCATCCAACCTGGTTTTGAACACCCCTAGTGGTGGGGCATCCACTTTTTTTTTGTGATATAAGTAAAAGGAATCTTACAATATGTTGGAAAAATCTAAGCAGAACTTGTAACACATTTTCACCCTGTATATGTCTGCAAGATCACTATGATAGCACTTAATAAATTAGATTTCAAATAAGGCCAGAGTTTATTTAACCTATTAATTGTCAGTAAAGTAGAAAAAGAACATATATACTGAGCTCCAAATAATTCTTCTGGAACTGCAAAATTCAAGCTGCCATGTAAATATTTCTGCTAATAACTTAATAGTAACAAATGATGCTAGTTCTCAAGGTCAGAAAAACATTCGCTGTAAAATTTTGATACTTATCATATAATATGTGCCTTACCTTCCTTCTTTAAAGTTGAATTATTTATTTTCATCCATGTTACATGTATATTGGTAGGTTCTAAAATAAAAAAAAAATCTAACTGTACATTGCATTTTTTTATAAAGTTGGTTTTATTTTAATTTTTTCAGTGATGTTTCCAGAAAATAAGAAAAAAAAAAAATTAGAAAATTAGGATTAAATGTCAAATGTCCTTTTAGAAATCAGCTGCTGTGCTCAAATTTACATAAAATTTATATTTTATGTTTTAATCTCTAATTCATAGATTCTAGATGTTGATGTTCTCATGGGATTTGGTGTATAATCCTTTATGCTGCATCTCTCACAGCAATGCAAATGAGCAATGCAATATCCAAATGAGATTCCTACTTCTCGATTAGAACCACAGAATTCTCTCTTGTTTGAACTTAGGAATGTAGTCACTCTTATGTTAAATTTTAATCAGTGGCAACTCAAACTTGGACATGGAAAAATATAGTTAGCAAATGGATGTATAATATAAAACTGGAAAGTATTTTAAACACACTTCTCAAAATCACAGAATGGCTGAGGTTGGAAGGAACCTCTGAAGGTCACCTGGTCCAACCAACCTGCTCAAGCAGGGCCACCTAAAGCCAGTTGCCTAGGATGACATCCAGACAACTTTTAAATAGGTTTGTGGAATGAGACTCCATAACATCCCTAGGCAATCTATGCTTAAACACTTCCACAGTGAAAAAGTATTTCCTGATGTTTAACCAGAATGTTCTTTGTTTCAGGGTGAGCCCATTGCCTGTTGTCCTACCACCGGACACCACTGAAAAGAGCCTGGGTGTGTCCTCTATGAACACTATCTTCAAGTATTTATATACAGTGATAATATTCCCCCTGAACTTTCTCTTCTCTAAACTGGAGTCCCAGCTCTCTCAGCTTTTCCTTATAGGAGAGATGCTCCATACCCTTTATCATCCTTGTGATGCTTTGCTAGACTTTCTCCAATATATCCATGTATCTCTTCTACTGGGGAGCCCAGAACTGGACATAGCACTCCAAGTGTTGTCTCTTCAGGGCTGATTAGAGTGGAAGGATATTCTACCTAAACCTGTTGGCAACACTCCTCCTAATGCAGCCAATTAGCCTTCTTTGTGGCAAGTGAACATGTTCAACTTATTGGCCACCAGTACTGCCAGTTCCTTTTCTGCCAAGTCACTCTCCAGTTAGACGATTCCCAGTGTATACTTATACACTGTTCATCCCCAGGTGCAGGACTTCATACCTCCCCTTGTCAAATTTCATAAGGTTCCTGTCAACTCATTTCTCCAGCCTGTTGAGGTCCCCCCAGATGGCAGTATCAATGATTCCTTCCAGTTTTGTGTCATCATCAGATTTGCTGAGGGACAACTCTGCCACATCATCCAAATCATTAATGAAGATATTAAACAAGACTGGGCCCAATACTGGTGCCGGGGGTATACCACAGAATTCAGTTGACAGAACATAGCCTCCTAGTTTGAGACTCTAGGGTATTCAAGTCAGGCACACTGAAAAGATAGGTATGACCAAAGATTTAAAAGATACCTGCTTCTTCTGTAGTATTGACTGAAAACTGTGTGAAATACCACCAACTGCTTCAAATTACTCTTTACACTAAAGTTTGTGCAACCAAGATCCATATTGTGGACTTCAGACATGTCAATTTTGGCATCTACATTTTAAAGCTAGCATGTGAGAGAGGTTTCTGAATTTTCATTATATTCAATGAAGACCTAAGTTGCTTAAGCATAGGCTTGGATGCAATGTTCATGACTTAGTGTATGCCATCTGGCCCTCAGGTGTTTGACCAGAAAAGTGCACGTCTGTTGTTAATCCTGCATCATATCTGCCAGGCTTATGTGGATATTTTAAGTACTTAGAAAGCTGAAACAGTACGTAGTGTTTATGTTTAGGCAATTGAATCCTAATTTATACATACAGTGTGTATAGTAGGGCCATAGACACTTGGCTTGCCTGTTAAACCTGCATTAGGTTTCACTTGACATGTCTACAGTCTGGAGCTTAACTTAGTTCCACACATTGTGCGTATTCCTCCTTAAAATCTCAGTCTACCAGATAAGTTTGCATCTTGGGTTTACTTACTGATTTCCCTTTCACAGTATCTTTTGCATCAGGTTATTATATGGTGAAAGACATAATTAATGTGCTAATGAAGGTGATATGTTAATGAGAATTAGCATCAATTAGTTCATGAACTATTCAATGCAGTCTTAGGATGCTACTGACAGAAGAGAAGGTTGCTGAGATATAGGTTTCTGGATTCCATGCACAGAATCCCTAACTTTAGCAAACTAAAATATTCTATGTTTAGTTTATAAAATGCTGCAAAAATATTATGTCTATAAATTGGCTGAAATATTAAAAATGTAGCTATTCTTCCACCCAAGTGTAAAATTCATGAAGCTTTAATGTAAGTGCATCAAACGAAGGATCATGTGTGCTCAAGTGACTTCTCTTCACAAAATTGTGCATGCAAACATTGAAGGTCAGCTTTCAACCCCCTTTGAAATTCTGGTTGACTGAATTTTCACATTCTGAGTTGTCTTGCTTTTGCTGTTTAATAAAACATATGGATAAATTATTCCACAAGATAAATTCTGGTTCACAACTGAATCCCCAAGAAATATTTTTAAAAAGTATCTGGGGGAGAGTAAATTGAGAAAGTAGCTGGATGAATAACGGGGGTTCACCACTTGTCTCTGTACTTGAGGATCTTTCATTCTCTCACCACAGCAGGACTACAAATGTTTTTGTTCCTTTTACAGAGACTTTTATTTTGCCTTCTTTTACTGCCTATACCTTACAGCACTAGACTGCTAAGGAAGAATAAAAAACATCTAGAAATATCCCAGTAGGGAAGATCAGCGAGTACTACTCTCAATCAGTAGGGGTATCTTAAAGGACGTGATTTGCTCATGGCAACTAACCATACCCCAAAGGTGCTGCTTGACTGTATACCTCTGAGGCAGCAGATTTTACAGCCGTGCTGCTGGAGAGAATGTTTTTACCTATCAAAAGCAATGGAGGGGAGATCAGAGTAAAGTGCTGATGATTTTGTCCATGAATACTTGAAACTGAAAGTTCAAATGGAAAGTTAAAAGGGATTACATATGGAGTGCAATATATAAAATTCTGAAGCTAAAAATGCCTAAGTGCCTATAAAGCAAAACAGAAAGTAAAGCCTCCTTAAAATATTTTGAATAACAAAGAGAAAAATAACATTAGTTCTTTGCCTTCTGGGTATCATATATTGATGAAGATAAAAGAAATCTGATGCTGATGATTCTCTAGGTCTTGATATTACAGCAAAATATCTGAGTTTCCAGATTTGAATGTTAGCCATTTAAGCTGGAGTCATCTCTCCTTCCCTAGGCATCCAGCTCTAGTTAAAACATTTATAAGTTTGTTCCTAATTTGTCTCTGATTGAAGAAGTCTTGAGAACATGTGTAGTTTGTTTCTAATTTGTCTCTGGCAGAAAAAGTCATGAGAACATGTAAGGAAGGAGCCAAGCAAGATTCAGAAATTCTACTTAAGATAGCAAAGTTTTAAAGATAAGATGTCAGTGGAGACATTCAGATTCATTGATGCTGGTAATCAGCATAGGTCAGGATACACAATCTTGTCTGTAGGTCAGGTAGCATGGCACAGATCTAAACTGTATTAACCATCGGAAAAGTGCAAGAAAGAATGCATGTGTTCCTTCACACACCAATGGCAAATCACAGCCAAGGGTAGCTGCACCCTCTGCTCATTGCTTGAAGGAAAGAAATTAATTGTTCATCTTTTCAGACCTTCATGATAGTACATTCTCCAGAGAGAGAAATGGCTTAAAGAACATAGAAGTCCAGTGGATACAATTTTTAATATCAATACTAACCACCACTATTTTTATATCATCTCACAATCACCAATGTAAACATTTCATGTGTTCATTTTTCCCTCTTTTTAAGCCTCATGTGGTTCTTCCAGGAATCTTTTCCCTGCCTCTATGTCTAAGGTTGAGACAAGTATCAAATATTCCTGAATCATAATTCATACGACTTCCTTTTATTAATTTCAGTTTTAACTATGGCAAAACTTTTAGAACATCCAAATTTGAACTGAAAACTTTGATGCTGAGTTTTAAATGAGGTAAACAATGAGACAAATTGTCTTATTTCTACTATGAATTTTGAGTTTATGCATCTTTAATGACTTACAGCTGTATTTATTAGACTGAAGAGGTCACTACTATGAAAAATTCCATTTATTAGTTAATTAACTGTACAGTGTGATCTAATCACTCCTTAAAACTTTATTTGATGATCTAAATAGATTAAGCTTCTTCAGTTCCTAAGTATAATACATTTTCTACTGATCTTTTCTTTTGGAGCACTGAGACAGGTGTTCTTTCCCTTAAAAAAAAGTGCTCATAGTTCAGAAATGTTTTCCCAGTCATCAGAAAGAGGGGCAATATGTTGTTACTCCAATAATGTTCATTCTGACCTTATTTGCTGTTTCAGTCACAGCTCACAATAGGAGAATAAGATCAGGCAATTCAATGCTGGGATCTCTACATCATTATGTAAAGATATTCCTTAAATATATAGTAAGTAAAAATTTTTCTATTTCCAATTATTTACATGTGGAAACTCACTGAATGTTATTAATATTTTTGTCTTATAATACTAACAGTTAAGAAAGTAAGCATGTCTTGTAAGTACATGCATTGACATCTTTTCTGTGCTACAACTCAGTCCTAGGCAGACAAAATGGGCTCTACTGCTCTTTTCTGAATTCTAGCAAAATAGACTTCTTTAATGTTTGATCCATCATGTTGTTGCTATCTGTGACACTAAGGAGGATATTTCTTCTCTTACTGAAAAACAGTGGGAGCTTTTGCAGCTAATTTCAACAGGGCCTCCACAGAAGCAGGATTTCTATCTAAAACTTCTAACATGTACCTCTATTGTTCAGCCAAAAACAACAGAGATCAATGGAAACATGAGCTTATTTAGAGCAAGGAAAAACAGAGGAACTTTCCTAATGAAATTTCAAAGAGAACATCCATTATAAGATATTGATGTTAACTAAATTTAAATCATTTAAAAAAAAATAAAATTGGGGAGAAGGTAATTAGAGTTTGGAAATTTATTTTGTCATTTTTAAAATAAATGGAATTCTGAAAAAAGAACTGCTGTGAGGCAAGATTATAGATTTATCATTCCTTTGTGTGTATTCAACTATGGACAGTTTTTATATATTCTTTCAATAGCATTTATTTCTTGCATACAAAGAACAGATCAGTAGGTCTCTGGCATCCCTAGTGAGCATCTTTGCTCTAAAGGAACACTAATGAGCTATCTACTGATTGTTCATGCAAAATGGATTGCTCATGAAAATTGATTAGGATAAGGAAGTTACTTCTTTTTCTGCTCTGAATGACAGCAGGTATACTCCATCCAAGAAACTAGGGTACAAGCTTACTGCAACTGAGATTGAGAACAATGTAAAATGTAAGTACATCACATTTTTGAATGCTATCAAATGTTTTCCATTATTATAATCTTACTTTTTTTAAGAAATATATTAGATATATCTGTAGCATTTGCTGTGTATGCACAAACTGATCCTGTAAATGAAATCAGCAAAGTTAACATATGCTTTCATATCTACTATTGATACTTATTTCTATAATTAAATAATTGAAGTGAGTTGCTCTTTTTGTAAGATTTGTAGGCAAGGTCTTTTCAAATGCAAAATGTTCCAAAGGACAATATGCGTAATGTGCAATTTATTTTTGTTGTTCATGTTGTGAGGGTCACAGTAACCATAGATTTTCCTCTCAGACAACAAAGTGGAGGGAATTCAAAGTGAAGTCATGGCTTAAATCATTTAAATCCTCAAGAACTGGGAAAAGATTGCTTTTGCTGTAGAAAAAGAAGCTAAACAATTGGAGTAACAGGCTGTAACACCTGTTGGCTTGGTAAAAAAAGGTGCTGACTTAGGCCCCAGTATCCTTGAGCCTATTTACAATTTCAGCGACTAACAGCTATCAAAGGCCACAGTTGCTGACACTAACTTTAGGGCACCAGCTCCATGATAGTGTACACTCAAAACTAGCCTAGGTTAAAAGTCTTGAAGATTCACTGCTTTGCATTACCAACATGGAATAGGAAACATAACCTGTACGAGTGTGGGGTCTTCCCTGCTTATGGCAGGGGGGTTGGAACTAGATGATCTTAAGGTCCTTTCCAACCCTAACTATTCTATCATTCTATGATTCTAACATACGTTTCAATTTGTACAAGTCCTGCTGTCATAGAATGATTCCATTATTTGCAGTAGAAATTGTTTACTTTCCAAATGCCCAGAATGAAGTATTTCAGATTCATGGCTAGTTTACATTTTGGGAAAACACCTGCTGTATGTCCTGCTATATTTTCCAGGTTTGTTGGCAATTTTCCTTTATTTTAGCAATTTATGATAATACTAGAAATTTAATATTTCTACCTTTTCTCCTCTAGTTGATTCATCTATGAAGATCTAGTTCTGCTGCTACATTTTACACATGAAGTGGAATGCATTTCATTCTAAAAAAGTACAAAACATCCACAGGAGTTCCAGTGGAACATGCTCAGAAAATCAAAAACCAGAGCAGTATTAAGAGATCAAAATTCAGTTTAGGCAATCAGGTAAATGGAAACTGCAATTATAACACTCTCTTGCAATACTGGCTCCAACTAAAAAGAAAAACAAATTATTGGCTTAACTTTTGTATACTTGCATCACTGGTATTGACTTGATATGTGTCCTGGGTTTAGCAGTAGCAGTCATTTTTTTCTTCATAATAATAACTGGTGTAGCACTGGTTTTGACTTTCGGCCTGGGAACAAAACTGATAACAGGAATGTTTTTAGTTACTGCTCAAATATTTAGTCTGAGCAAGGACTTTGTGAGCCTCATGCTCTGCCAGGGAGGAGGGGAGGCTGGGAAAAAGCAGGGACAGGACACCTGGCCCAAACTAGCCAAAGAGGTATTCCATACCACAGCACGTCATGCCCAGGACGTAACTGAGAGTGACCCAGAAGGGCTAGTTCACTGGGGGGGGTTGGACTTGGGATTTGGTTGGTGCTCGGTCAGGTGGGGTGTGGTGCGTTATCTGTTGATGGGTGGTGAGGTGTTGTATTCTGTTCCCTTGTTGTTTCCTTTATCATTATTATTATTGGTGGTAGCAATAGCGATTTGTGTTATACCTTAGTTACTAAACTGTTCTTATCTCAACCTGTGGGAGTTGCATTCTTTTGATTCTCCTTCCCATCCCTCCGGGAGCGGGGGGAGGGCAAGAAAGGGGGGGTTGAGTGAGTAAACGAGATGCGTGGCTGGGTTTAAACCACGACAATATGTTAACCTACCTAATATCTGTAGCAAGCATAAGTTTGTAGGATAACATTTGAGAAGCAGTTTTATTTAAAAGAAAAAAAGGAGAAAATAAAATTTTTAATAATATTCAAAATATTTAAGTTGTATCAAGAATGAAAAGCTCAGCACTGATTGCAGAATCCTGAAAAAACTTTATTTTTCCCCAGAAATTTGTGCATTAGGAATTATTAGAAGAATCCAAAGGGGGCCTATAGGGATGCTGGGGAGGGACTCTTCATTAGGGACTGTAGTGACATGACAAGGGGTAACGGGTTCAAACTTTAACAGACGAAGTTTAGATTGGAAATAAGGAAGAAATTCTTTGCTGTTAGGGTAGTGAGGCACTGGAATGGGTTGCCCAGGAAGCTTGTGAATGCTCCATCGCTGGCAGTGTTCAAGGTGGTGTTGGATGAAGCCTTGGGTGGCATGGTTCAGTGTGAGGTGTCCCTGCCTATGGCAGGGGGGTTGAAACTAGACAATCTTAAGGTCCTTTCTGACCCTAGCTATTCTACGATTCTATGAAATAACAACATAATTCATGCTAAGGAGAATCTAACGAAGTTTTGATTTAGAGGTAGAAACTGGCTTGATTGATCAGTCTTGTAAACACATTGTAGTAATCTATAATTCTGTAAGTGATATATATTGTAATATAAGTTATAAATATTGTTGATTCACTTTCTTACTTTATTATCATTTATTGTTACTTGATTCTTGGTCAAAAGGAAGCTCCTGATAATTAATGCAGTGATAGTAATAACTAAAGTTCAGATAGGCTTCACATGGCATCCTGAAACTCAACAGCAATTAGCAAGAGTTCAGAAAGATCGTATATCTGAAAGATGCATGCAAGAATTTACATGGTTTTGATCATTTCTTTTAGGTTTAGTGAGCTTGGGATCTCCCACTCTAGAAATAGCTGGTGGGTAGGTTTACCTCAAGAAGGTCTTGGAAACCTTCCTTAACTTGGAGAACTATTTTTTTTCTAACCTTTAGGGATTTCTGTCAAAAACCAGTTATCAAGATACACAGAAGGTTTTTGGTTTGATTTGGGTTTTTTTGCCTGATCAAGCTCTCATCTCTCAGCCAGTTAGATTTGCAAGCACATTATACTCTGAAAAAAATATGGAAGTCTATTTTTCATTGAGTTTGTGGCTAGGCATTTGTGTTTGTCTTCTTTCTCTTTCTTTCTCTTTTTTCCTTTTCTTTTCCTCCCCCACTTTGTTTTCCATTTTGTAAGAAGGTACATTCATCCTGCCAAAGAAGCAAACAAACAAAATAAATCTGTGTTTAGAGCTGTTTAGAGCTTTTTTTTTTTTTTTCTTTCT
>NDXB01009346.1:53159-64142 GCA_002631895.1 Agapornis roseicollis
TTTTTTTTTTTTTTTTCTAACAAAGCAGAAGCAATTTTGTTCACTCTAGTAAGTCATTTTCTAGGCACCTGAAGGATTAAACATGTGAAAATGTGCCTTTGTGCCTCTTAAAGCAAAAGTGAAAAAAATCAGGTTGATTTCCTCAATTTAGCTTCTGAATTCTGTTTCCGATACATATTAGCCAAAGATCCACATTCAGCACATGATTTAACTGCAATAGGAATAGATACAACAAGGTATTTTAAGTTCCCAAGATAAAATTCACTCCATAGTAATTTCAGTTACCTCCAAAAGGAGCATGGTGGCTTTTAGGACCCTTCTACTTTTCCCCTCTACTCAGCACTGGTGAAGTCATATCTGGAGTAGTATGTCCAGTTCTGGGCTCCTCAGTACAAGGGAGACATGGCTATACTGGAGACAGTCCAACAAAGGGTCACAAGGATAATTAAGAGTCTGGAGCACCCCTTTTAGGAAGAAAGGCTGAGAGAGCTGGGAAAGTTTAGCCTTGAGAAAGCTCAGGGTGGGAGGAAATCTTGTTAATACATACAAATACCTGAAGGGACAGTGCAAAGAGGATGGAGCCAGCCTCTTTTCAGGGATACCCAGTGAGAGAATGAGAGGTAAGTTGTCTGGATATGGTCCTGGGCAGCCACCTCTAAGAGGTCCTGCTTGAGCAAGCTGGTTGGAGTAGATGACCTCCTGAGGTCCCTTTCAACCTCAAGAGTTCTGTGATTTGGTGTTTCTTGTCAGTTCCATGCCCCAGTGTTACCAGTTGTGGTTTAACCACAGCTGGCAACTAAGCACTACACAGCCACTCACTCAGTTTCCAAAGCAGAATGGAGGATAGAATCTGAAGGGTAAAATGAGAAAACTCATCAATTGAGATAAAGACAGTTTAATAGGTAAAGCAAAAGTTGTGCATGCAAGCAAAACAAAGCAAGGAATTAATTCACCTTCTTCCATCATCAGGCAGGTGTTCATCTATCTCCAGGAAAGCAGGGCTCCATCATGTGTAAGAGCTGCACGGAAAGACAAACATCACCAATCTGAATGTGTATGACTCCCCTTCCTTCTTCCTCCCCCAGCTTTATATTGCTGAGTGTGATATCATGTGTTACAGTGTGGAATATCCCCTTGGTCAGTTGGGGTCAGCTGTCCCAGAGGCATGCCCTCTCAAACTTTTTCTGCATTCCCAACTTGCTCACTGGCTGGAAGGTGTGAGAAGCAGAAAAGCTCTTGTCTTGGTGTAAGCACGGTTCAGTAGTAACTAAAATGTATCTCTATTATCAACACTGTTTTCATCAAAAGTCAAAACATAGCCCCATACTAGTTGCTATGAAGAAATCAGAACACCAATAGATGACAAACCACCGATGCCCTAATGACTTAGATATTCATCTTTCTCCATACAGGAAGCTTAAGATAATGACACTTGAACCTAAGGTATCTAGAATTGATGAGAGGAACATAGGTCCACTCTAGAGAAGTACTCAGTACTTCCTGAAAGTGAAGCAACAATCCAAAGCTGTCAAAGATGGGTGAAATTTCAGATGAAATTTCTTCAGTTATCTTCAAGCAAAAGCTGTCAGGGGATGCAGGCAGCAGAGTTAAGACCACAAATAAAGAGTAGAATACACAAAAGGGTGTAGAACAGAAAATGACTTTCAAAGGATGATCTTGGCAGAAGATTCCCAGATCTGGAATTGTTTTGGTCCAGGTGCCAAGATTCCCAGATCTAGAACATTATATAATTCTATCAATTGTATAACCTTTGACTATCAAGAGGGAAAAACAACAAAAAAGGTGTTTTGTTGACATTTTATGACATTTTTATACACACAGCACATACTACTTTCATTAATATAGAAATGCCACAGTTCACAAATTATCTTAATAAAAACTGCTTAGCTCACAAAATAAATCAACTTTCTATAACCCTCCAGTCTGCATTTCTTTATTTCCTCATCTTTCCTCATACTGCCACCAAATCAAGTATATTTAATTATCATATATGGAGAATTGTCTTGTGTCCCTCCTCATTGATAGAGCATGAGAGACTGAAAAGTACTTGATGAGGGTAAGTGCAACTTAGAAACAACTAAAACATTGATGTGTTATCAGCATTATTCTCAAACTAAAGCCATAACACCAGCTACTAGGAAGAAAGTTAACTGTATCAGCTGTAAACAGGACTACCCATAGTATAGTGTAGTAACCTAAGTGAAGAAACAAAAAAAAAAAAAAAAAAGGGCTTTTTCTAAAAAAAGTTTAAACAAATATTTCCAGAAAAGCTAACACTAAACAAAAATGGTTGCATGGTGTCAGGAGAATAAGAAACATTAATGTTTGTATAAATATGAGAGTTTTTACAAGACACTTTTAAAACCCCAGGAAGAACAGAAGGTCAGCTAGGGAGAAGTAAGAACTACCAGCGTATGAGGGTGAGACTTGTGGCTGAGATTTTAAGCAGGAATTTTAAATCTTCATAAAACCATATAGACAGAAAAGAGGCTTAAACAATGGGCTGAAGATCACAGTGAAAGATACTGGTTTTGAAGAAAATTTAAAAGGTTACTTGATAAGTGCACGTACATAAATATGCTTCAGGTACAATAATCTCTCTCTATCCTGGCCTTCAAATATTTATAGACCTATCATAACATGACTTAGTGATCAGTTAGTCAATCAGTAGATATTTATCTTTTTTTAATCTTTCCTTGTAAATCACCCCTTACAATACTTTGATCTCTTTATTGCTGTCTGAAATCTTTTCAGTTTATGGGAGTTTAAAGGAAGGCTGAATCCAAACTGGCACATGCTCCAGATCCCTACATGAAAGAAATCACTGAAGCAAGGCTAGCTGGGTAGTAAGGAGTGGGCTCTCTCTTTTGAGGAAAGAAAAAAACCTGAGGTTTACTAGCATCACAAGAAAATGAGTCCATAGGTATAATCTAGTCTCATACTACATCATGAATCCAGAGTATAAACTGGTGTCCAAGATTCAAGTAAAAGCACAGGGCTAGAAATAATATCTCCAGTGCCTTAGGATGTCCAAACTAACACATATTTCAAATATTCTTAAACTAGCTTTGTGGATCAGAGGGGTTTTATGCATTATGGTGGCTCTGTACATAACCTGTCCTGGGTACATGAAGGCAGCATCAAATTTCAGCTAAGCTTTTTCTTTGTAGCAAGACTGCTACAGAGTCTTATTCTACTTTATGCACAGAGCTTTGGGAATCCCATACTGGATAAAGCATGTTGTGTACTGAAAATTAACCTGAATATTGTATCATGCTTACACTTAATAATCTATTGCAGAACCCAAAGCATTCACAAACATACAAAGAATTTTCGTAGAATTTTCATAAAATCATAGAATGGTTTGGG
The DNA here is from genome assembly GCA_002631895.1 of Agapornis roseicollis. Lineage (NCBI taxonomy): Eukaryota > Metazoa > Chordata > Aves > Psittaciformes > Psittacidae > Agapornis > Agapornis roseicollis. Next base: position 56,550 of record NDXB01009346.1, read on the forward strand.
TTGAAAGGGACTTTAAAGATCAATCCCCTACTTCCTCCCTAGTTCCAATCCCCTGCCATGGACAGGGACACCTTCCACTAGGTTGCTTAAAGCCCTGCCCAACCTGACCTTGAACACTGCCAGGAATGGGGCATCCACAACTTCTCTAAGCAACCTGTTCCAATTTTCTTCTTCATATAGTGAAGAAGGAAAAATCCCTCTCCAGATTTCTAAAAATTCCTTTCAAAATTTCTTGTAGGCTTCTTTAGGGACTAGATGGCTGCTTTAAGGTCTCAATATACTACAATGGTTAGTACTGAAATGCTGAAATCTTTTTCAGATCTATCCTTACTGTTATCTTGAGGGGAAAAGAAGGGCATTCACAAAAATTGCCTAGACAAGCTTGGTGCCTTAAAATTCCTCTATGATTAGTGTAGAGAAATCAGTTGTTCAGAGAGGGCTCCAGAACATTTAAAATTAAATGTCTAAATAGCCCTTGAATGAGACTCCTTCTCTCTCCAGTGATGGAGAAGTCTATGGAGACCAGTTCCACAGTAACAAATCTGGTTTGTATAATCAAAAAATTTTGTTTCTAAAGTAATTTAGAGTTTGCCTGGAAGTAGGAAAATATTTAATAAGAATTTGTAATGGTGACTAGAAACATTAGTAATCTAGGGAGTTAAGAACATTTTTTAACATCACCAGCAGAGTGGTGCTATCTCAGTTTCTCAAAAGTAAATAGAAATTAGTTCTCCCCTGCCATTCTTCCCTCTTCTTTATTCCTGTTCCTTTGGTCATGACATCATTAATCAAACTGTATACATTACTTTCAAACAGAACCTGAACCAGGTCCTCAGAAGACGTTCTCTTAAATAGTGTTTTAGTAACAAAGCCATATCTAGTAAAATAGGTATAAAATTATTGGTGCATATATTATGAGCTCATAATGAATTAAATACTGAATTATGATTAGGAATAAATCAGATGTGCAGAGGTTAAGTAAAAAAGTTTCAAATCCTACATTACAGTTAAAATAGTTTTACAGTTGCCTGGCAAATTTAATACATAGACTTCCCAAAATGAAAAATCTACATGCGTGTTAGTCTGTCCCAAAGTTCTAAAATGCAAACAATTTGAACAAAGGAAGTTTTCCTTTGTGATACCTAGTTTCTTGCTATTTGAGAAAAAAGTAAGCTAGTGAAATAAAAAAATGTACTGGCTAAAAGAAATGTGGATTATACTCTGTATGGTTTCATAAAGAACATAAGTGCAGTGCAAATAAATTCACAATTAGATATCTCTCTTTAGTAAGTAGGAACAGAGTAGCATAAGCTCTGATACCTTGAAGGGGAAGCAAGTCCCAGGGAAATAGTATTTTCCTTCATTTGCATCTAACTCTGTAATAGCAAACTGTATTAAAAACAGTTTTAAACTGACATTTGCTCCTTTAATTCTACAAACTATGTTTATTTGATGTGTAAACTTTTTAAGATAATTACCCTTTATTGATGAAGACCAAATTAAGTGTTCAGGCACAGACATATATAATTTACATTGTTTCAGCAGCTGCCTGTATTATGCTTCTATACAGGTTTTATATTTATATTATGTTTCTATACATGTTTTACACATTTTCTTCATGTTTGAAAAGACACAGATTTCTCTTTGAGGTAATCTTCTCCCCCAAAATCTTTACAGTTAGTATGAAACAAAAGTTATTAATTTGCTCAGGAAATTAGATGAATCATATAAAGTCAAGTTTTAAGTAAAAAACAATGTTTTATGCAGAAAATAGCTGATTCAATTTTAATATTGTCAAGTAGACATGCTACAAACTTTCTCAGATTTATCACCTGCATGGAAAATAAAAGGTTTTTAAAGTCTTTTCCTACTAAACTATAACATTTTCCCAAGAACAAGATAAAAAGCTTTAAATGAATATAAGATTTGCAATAAATAAAGAAGTATAATCACAGAAGACTATGGCACTTAATTGCATTGTCTTTGTTTATTAGCTACCATGCAGTGTTCACAGTTATTGTGATGAAAAATATCAACAACATTTTAAAGATATTTTTTCCCCACAGCAAACATTTATATATGACATTCTTAGACTATGGCAATTAACATTATCTATAATATATTAATAAATCACTTACAAATAAAAACAAAACCATGAAGTGAAGAAACTTAACATGCTTAGAAATAAATAGAGATCTTTTGAGAATACTGAAAAAAATTTAAGTGTCCTTGTGAAAACTTCTGATAAACTATGACTGCATAGCTATCTACCGATTCTGAGGATATGATAGTACTACTTTTCTGGATTATGATAATATTCTAAACCTTAACAGTGCAGTTTAGTGATGAGTAACTGTAATGTGAAATGGGAAATAGCTTAAAGCTGAATTAATTATGCTTTATATATGTTTATGTTAAGGGTATGTTCATACAGCTATGTCGTTAAAAGAATACAAAACTTTAAAAATGAATCATTAAGATGTCTAGGAAATGTGAAAGTAAAGGTTACACCTGCAAATATAATTCAGCCCCCAGGACAGTAAATATCATGCAATGTGGCATGATAATATTATTATAAGCTATTTTTTCCTATAGGACAGGTAGCCTTTAATTCTGTTTTTCCTTACTTTTTGATTGCTTTGTAACTTTAATACTCACTACTGTATCATTTTTATGCATTAAAAAAAAATATAAGAAAAAAAGCACCTCTTAGAAAACCATTAGTCTCCCCCTGAAGTCATCAACAAGATTGAAATCTGTACAAGAGTTTCAGTTCTTTTATCACATGAAAAAATTGAGTAAAATATCACAGCAAGTAAGTTATCGCTGTTAACTTCTCTGTGAGCTTCACATTACAGAAGGACAGAGGCATTCAAATTGTAAGCTGGTGTCACATATATTTTTTAGAATTAAGAAGGAACACTGAATTCAGGGAAAATATTTTCCAGCTGAAGGCCTGGAGAGACATTTTTCTGATGCAATAGACTTCCACCCTCCTTAATACTCTTCTATTTCTCTCTGGTCTTTCTGATCTTTTTTACCACATGGACCTGCACATCTTCTCCTATTACAGTTGCCCTCCAACTCCTGTTCAGAAATCTCTATTACTTAGAATTTTATTTCTTTCTTAATAAATCTACTTCCGAGTTATCAAGCAAACTTAAAAAAATGTTTACTGAAAACAAATGAATGGCAAAAGTTTAGAGACCAAATTCACAACATATTTTTAGTCCTTTAAAAAAAAAAAAAAGTGTTTTAGAACTGTTTTTTTCTTCAATATGTCAGGACTGAAAGTGGTGAGTTCAAATTGTTGGGAAAGGTGATGAGAAGGGGGTAGAACTGGTAAGGAAAATTAGAATCTGTACATGGTAAATGAAATGCTTAAACTNAGTGTTTTAGAACTGTTTTTTTCTTCAATATGTCAGGACTGAAAGTGGTGAGTTCAAATTGTTGGGAAAGGTGATGAGAAGGGGGTAGAACTGGTAAGGAAAATTAGAATCTGTACATGGTAAATGAAATGCTTAAACTATCTCTTAAAAAGCAACAAGCATGACTATATTTCACGTATTACTATGGTTCAACGCCAACCAGAACCTAAGCACCTCACAACTGCTCACTCACTTCCCCTCAGTGGAACGGGGGAGAGAATCAGAAAAGTAAGAAAACTTGTGGGTTTAATAAGGAAAACAAAAGCTGTGCACACAAGCAAAGCAAAACAAGGAATTCATTCACTACTTCCCATAAGCAGGCGGGCGTTTATCCATCTCCAAAACAGGGTTCCATCAGGCCCAATACCTACTTGGAAAGACGAAATACCACGACTCTGAATGTCCTCCCTTCTTGCTTCTTTCTCCAGCTTTTCCTGCTGAGCACATAATATGCTATGGGATGCCGCTTTGTTCTACTGGAGTCAGCTGTCCCCAGCTGTGCTCCCTATCAAATTCATGTGCAGTCCCAGCCTACTTGCTGGTAAGGTGAGAAGCAGAAAAGACCTTGACTCTAAGTACTGCTTAGCAATAGCTAAAGCAGCTGTGCATTATCAACAGTTTTTCTCATAAATCCAAAACATAGTACCCTATGGGTATGAACAAAATTAACTCTATAGTACCCTATGGGTTATGAACAAAATTAACTCTATTCCAGCCAAAACCAGCACAGGGATATAAACTGGAATCTAAAGGAGGTATAGGTAGGGGTCTTCTATATTACTGTTATAAATAAAAGTCCCCTTCCTTTTCTGATTTTATTTTAATAAGGTTTTATCTCTACTAGATAAGGAATTCATTGTCAATCATAATTATAATATTATATCAGAATGCTGAGCGTACTTTGATTCTTCCTCATCTTACGGGATGTCTCATATTTTAGTATTAAAAACAAACAAACAAAACCAAACAAAGCCAAACAAAAAACCCCAAACATCCAGGCCAAATTCTGGCTAGCTCAGTAACAGATGCTGTTATTGATTTTGATCCAGTTTTTGGCACAGCCATCCCTCCCTGCTGTTACCACAACAAGAGAAAAAGAGAAAAGTTTAATTTAGCTCTTAACCTTCAGCCTCTCTGAGGAATGTGTCATCATTTCCATGTGTTATGCCAACTGATTTCATATGCATTATTTTACTTTCATCCCTAAAGTGGTTTTGCCACATTTAAAGCTGTTAAAGCAAATGGAAAGTAAAATTGCAGAAATATGAATGGAAACTTTGACATCAGGGAGTAGGTAACGATACGCCTTGTGGCAGGAACTGGTGAGAACAGAAAGGTCCTTGAAGTGGGACATAAGTGATATTTATTTGTGTATATCAAACTTTAGTGCTGCATTTCCCTGTTCAACAGCTCTCTGCTTATTCTCTTTTGACCTTTGTGTAGTTTTAACACTTCTTAGGATTAAAATGATAAGCTGTATTCAAATCTCTTAGACAATTATACTTCCACCTGAGTCCTGTGAAGGGTTTTATCTTTTCTGCATTTCCCTATGTAATACAGAGAAGGTCGTATATGTATATGTTTATATGGCAAATGTGGTGTTCAGAGCTCACTGAGCACACAGAATATCTACATTCAGTTATTTCCTCTGTTGCTGGAGGTTTAACCCTCCAGACTGGAGGCAGTTCACAGGAACTGGGAGTACTTCCACCTGTATGAAGTATTCTGCAGAAGTTTTGTAAGATGCAAAAATAAACAGGAAGAGTATGTTATTCTACAGTTGATTTGTTAGGGAATTATCTGGTGTAAAGACATTCTGGTTTGCAGTCACCTCCTCTTAGGTTTCCTATATACACATCTGGCATATTAAACTAAAAGTCTTTGGAATAGGTATGAATAAAATTCTATCCTTACTTTCAATCAAAACCTCTCCTTCTCTTTCTGGTACAGTAAGAAATGCTATCTTTCTTGTTCAGTAAATCCCTTACCTTTAGGAATCATTCTTGGTTTCCTCCTATTTTGTATGAACAATGACACAAGACAGATGGATGTTTTTTATGAATTGCAGATGCTTTAGATAGCATTTTAGAGAACACTTTAATTCAGCTCTTGTCCCATGTTGGTCAGACATGATCCAATCTAGTCTGATACCCAATCACTTTATCAACATGGTACTTTCCTCAGGATAATACTCTGAAAATGAAGAGTACAACAAAGTGTATCTGCTTTTCTAGGAGTACATAATTCTTCCTATGCATCAAATATAACAACCTACGCACTTAATTAAACCCACACATTCAACTCAGATCAAGGATTCATCTTTAGTGTCAAACATTCATACACTTACGTATCTTGGCACCTCACTACTAGATATTCATATCTTTGATTTGCTTGTTAAGGTTCTTTCCAACTCTAACCATTCTATGATTCTATGACTAAGCACATAAATCCCAAGTAGCTAGTTTTTAATTCATTTTCCTAGTCCATAGAGTTTCTCAAAAGCCATGACCTTTGAATATTTAACCAAAACAGCTTATTATAAACTAATGTAGAATAAAAATTCTGTTTTATTTAGAAGTCATAAATTCCTCCCTAAGAATGACACTCTCCCTTTAAAACTTCTTTACTTTAATTTGCTCTTCATGTTTTGACAGTATTGTTTCATCAGTTAATTCTAGTGAAAACTAAATACTGTACTGATATTCTCAAGTAAGATTCTTTAGAATTCTTCACATTATTAGAGGTGGTGATGAGTTTTTCAGAGATTGCTCTAAAAGAGATAAAAAATAAGTGTTAATGAATAATTAAAAACAAATTCAGTGCTAAATAGCTGATGAGAAAGCTCTTGATAATTTATTCTGTTAAGTACCCTTACATACAGGAATTATGTAGGGACTCACAGTTTTTTTCATAAATATAAATAAAGTGTTCGAAATTGTCATGGAATCACAGTCAATTACCACACTCTATAGAATTATTAGTACCATTGTTCAGTGATTACATTATTTGTGAAATACAAAGGAGTTTATTTAATAGTTCCTAACTCTGTCTCCAGTTGAAAAACAAAGACTGCAGAGGGAAAAAATTAGTAAGCAAAAAAGAAATTTCTAGAGCATGACCATTTTTTCTGGAATGTTTTATATGGTATCTTTTCCTACTGATGGCTTTGTTGATAGCATCAGTACTGTTCTTGTAAACACTTTGCACCGCCCAGCAGTATGCCATCTTTAATATTCTTATCAGAGTTGGTATTACTAAGCATGCATTTTTTTCTAATGAATTTCTAATTCCAAATACATGTACAATACAAGGAACACAGATCAGAACCCAGTATTGCTTATGTCCAGTGTCTCAGAAATCTGTTTTGGTGCCACAGAACAAGACTGAATACATTTATTGTGGGATTTTTGAAGAGAAACTTCAGGCTGTTCAGCCTGGAGAAGAAAGAGAAGGCTCCATGGAGACCTCATAGCAGCTTTCCAGTACCTGAGGGTGACCTACAAGGATGCCGTAGAGGGACTTTTCATCAGGGACTGTAGCGGTAGGACAAGTGGTAACGGGTTCAAACTTAAATACAAGAAGTTTAGATTGGCTGTGAGGAGGAAGTTCTTTACTGTGAGGGTGGTGAGGCACTGGAATGAGCTGCCCATGGAAGTTGTAAATGCTCCATCCCTGGCAGTGTTCAAGGCCAGGCTGGACAGAGCCTTGGGTGACATGGTTTAGTGTGAGGTGTTCCTGCCAATGGCAGGGGGTTTGGAACTAGGTGATCTTAAGTTCCTTTCTAACCCTAACTATTCTATGACTCTGTATTTGTAACTCCCATTGAAATCGATAGTTTTTAAAAAATATCATAATGATGATGGTAATAATAACAACAATAATAAATAAAAACATAGTGCTTTTGGTTTTAATTGGATAATTATGAATGTGACAAGATAATGATTGTTTTGCAGAGCTTATTATAAAAGCACATGTTAATTCCTATTTAATTAAAGTGAGAGTACTACAATTTTCTACCTGTAATTTAGGTTTTAAATATTGTACCATAAACCAATGATTATTTAATGCAAATTCATTAAGAATAACATATTAGTTACAGATACTTGTGGAGGATTGGTTGATTGATCAGGGACATTCCATGTTTGAAATAAGCAACCCAGTGTTT
>NDXB01009347.1:0-58192 GCA_002631895.1 Agapornis roseicollis
CCGGTACTAGAAAATACTTTTCCTGTGCAGCAGGTAGGGAATTTTTGGAAGCTTTTGCCACAGGAGGCATGTGGAAGCAGTTGGTATCAGAAAGTACAAAAAGAGATTGAACGAACTCAGGATTCATTAACAGATGCTAAAGGGAATAGACATGGATAGTCTCAAATGTCTGTAATCATTTTATTGTAGATGGTAGTGAAATATGAGAGGACTGGACTATGGAAAGCAGCCAGCTCACATGCTGTCTCTAAATACCATCGGCTGCTGTGCCTGCTAAAGATAGGGATGGAGCAGAGGAAGCAGAGGGGAGGCTCGTTGGGGCATTTCTGAAGTCTTTATGGCTCTTTTGTCTTCTTGCTCAGCTAGATCTCTATTCAGACAAATGAATTCTACCCAGACATTCAAGACCAGTTACCAGAAATCCTCTGCTTTGTGCAGATGAAGGACAAAGCTGTTCTCATGTCAGCTGCATGCAGCAATAACTCGGTGCTCTTTGACTCAAGTATAAGGAAGGAAAAAAAGGTAACTCTTGTATGATTGATTCCACAGCAGCTTAAATCTGACTAAGTAAGTGTGACTAAGTGTCCGTTTGCCTTTCTGAGTCCTATGTGAACAAACAGTGGCTGAGTTCAGAAAGCAGATCTATCCAGAGCTGCTCACTTGTGATGGGCTATTGCCCCCAGGGTGGAGGAGGAAGGATGTTTGGAGCTGAGGACTACCCAGTCGTCCTCAGAGCTGAAGGAATAATCACTGTACAAAGGATGAGCCTGTAACTGGAAAAGAAATTGGTGGGAATAACCAACCTGCATCACTATCAGTAAAAGAAAGAGGCAGTAACTCCATTTCCAGCAACCTGTTTATCACTGTCTATCAAAATGATGCCACCAAAATCTTCAGCTTTGGTGAAAGAGATAAGAGATGGAAGGCTGCTGGAGGGCACTGTGACTCTTGGAGGGACTGTTGCTGGAGTTCAGAGCTGTACAACACAGGTCAGCGCAAATGGTCAGGAGAAGAAGAAACCAAGGAGTGTCTCAGAAGCTTATCCCAAATTTGGCAGAATAAATATGAATGAGAGGACAATCCTAAATGCAGTCTGAACTTCTGTAGATCTTAAAGAGGGTCATGAAGTCCTGGAGTAAGGAATAACTATTTTTTTAAAAAAGGTGGAGTATATTCAATTCAGTTTGGAGAGGGATCACTGAGCATCACCACATCTGCAGCCACCTGAGGAAGATTCCTCTGGTGGAAGAAGGAATGATAAGGTGCATGCAGGATGGTGGGTAGTACGCAAGTGTCTCTGACTTCGAGAATGTGCATGATCAAACGTGCAGTGGGACAAACATTAGAAAGAGAAATTACCTACTTTATGGTCAGAGTGTGCAAAAGCCATGTGGACCCATAAGTACAGCACCTCCTAAACCACCCACATGGGTTGAACACTCATATTGCAGCACTGTGGGTTGAAGCTTCAGACTGGTCTGTCTGTGCTGTCATGGTTCAACATGCTGGCTGCCTCCTTCTCCTCTAGATTACACTGCTTCACATGCTTTTGGCTGGACTCCAAGTATGTCCTCACAGAAATCAGTGGGAGAGCAGATTCTTTGAAATTTTGTTTTATTATTGACTAACAATTACAATTCCATGAGAATTACATTCTTCTGGTTCACCCTCAAGTTTTAAAAAGAAAATGAATTAATCTGAATAACTCAATCCTAAAGATCCCAGAACTAATAATTTTGTTCTGTAGGTATTTATTCTTTGAGGGAAATGTCCCAGTACTTGAAGTGTCACAGTGCCATAGCTCTGACAAACAGGTAGGTGGGACATGAATGCTTTTAACTCTGCATTCTGGTGAACACTTTTGTTGAAATCCAAGGAAGTGTTAAAAATGCATATTGGCTTTACTGCGACAAGGAAGTCATCTCCTCTTCTAGGCACAGGGGAAAGATCTCTTTCCATTCCCTACCATGCTCAGCCCCTGGGGCAACACTAGCCATACCTCTCGAGATGCTCATCTGTGGCTGGGTGCACCACGCCAATGGCCATCTCTGAAGCCAGGGCACCTGCACCTAAATACGTCGCCCATGCCTCTGGATTTCATTCCCCTCCACTGGATGAAATCAGAACTCTTCATTTATGCACCAAAACTCCGTAGACAGAAGCCACTTTATTAGCTCTGACAGATTAATTTGGATATTTGAATTATGGGGCTTTGGGTCCAATTTCTACTGCATCCTTTGTCTTTTGGGCAACATTAGGTCATTTATGGGGTTGTTATATGACCAAAGGGCTTTACAGGATGAAAATGTCAGTCTTATTTGTAAGGTTCTCTAAACTCTGTTTTTATTTTAAAAATCTTATTTCATACCATCTATTATCTACATGTAGGAATCATTACTGAGTCATCATGCTGTCAGCATTAAGGCAAGGGAGTTGAGTTGCAAAAGAAAAATGGTGTGAGGTTTTCAACATCTCAACCTTCTGACAGAGCAGAAGTCTTTAGTTTCAGACTGACATGATCTGAAACACTAGGGAAATAGGAGAAAAAAACTGAAAGGAAAATGCAACCCAAAGGAATTGTTATCAGAGTTGGCCAGCCAGCCCATGCAGGCAGTTTTGGAGGTTATATGTCTCTAAACAATTTTGTGGTAATCTCCTCATCCTGCCAATGTCAATGTCAAAGCCTACAGCCTTTGCTGGAGTTAGAATTACATCCTGGTTTATAATTAAATTTGTTCAGGCCGATTCACAATTAAATAATAAACCAATTAAAATGCCAGGAAAGTTTATCTTCAGCAGGTGCTCAGAAGTTGTCTTTTTTCTCCCTTGCTGACTCACTGTCTGTATATGACCATCACTGGCACAACTGGAAAATGGCTTCTTCATAAAAAATGGAACGAAATTATTTACAGTTACAATTACTGTTTCAAAGAATTTATATATTTAAACAAAAGTATGAGTGAAGTTCAGTCTGGTTCTTGTGCTCAGAAGTGCAGAAGAAAGTATATAAATAAAAGCAGTAAAATCTTTCAAAATCCCCAGGCAGTTTTGATGAACATGTGCCTGTTCTTTCTTGAGCAAAATGTTTGAAAACACTGGCCCTATCCTCTGACAAGGAGTGACAGATGCTTTCTAGGAAAACCTGTATACATACTATATATTTCTCATTACATTTTGAGTCATTTATCCTATTTTTCAGCTACACAGTGACAGCAGTATTTCTATTTGCCTGTGTTGGAGAGAGGCTCTCCAAAGATTCTGGACTTGAACAAAATTCATTCATGAACTTAAGCCCAGAAGGGAACATAAGATCATTTTCTACGACCTTCCGTCTACAGACTATTAAATGTCACTGAGTTACCAAACTATAACAACAACAACAACATTCAAATTCATGGGTCATATGCCCTATTTTAAACTCCCAGTATTTCATACAGCTGAAAAAAGTCAACCTTGTCATCCTTGGAGACTACTTTATATCTGTGGTGAGTAACTATTGATACTGATGTTTTTCTCTCCTCACCTCCTGTTCCCCGCCTACTGTGAAGTTTGCCCCTATTCCAGGAAGGCCAGATGCACATCAATTCCCAGGAAAAAAAAGCAAAGCTCCTGTATACTTTTCAAACCAGATGTATGGAGTACTTTGAAGAAATATTTTAAAGACTGATGCAAGCAGTTAGATTCCTTGGTCCTACTCATTTGAAATTGGGGCACTTCTCAAAAGGAAGTCTGATCAATGAGGCATATAGAATAAGCTGGTCAAACAAACAGTTACTCATCATACTGGTTGTCTACAGGGCACCTGGCTCATATGCATATGCCTATACTAAAATGTCATAACCAAGGAGTCTTCATCCTGGTCTGAGTCACACTCCTGAGCTCTTTCAGTAGCTGCCTAATGCACAATTCATCTTCTCCTTAAAGAGGTTAGGGGACTCGCACTAGCATTGAACATTTTCTCATCATTCTCATAATCAGATGCATGCACATGCCCAGGAAAATAACTTTCTGGTTTTCTAGACTAATGTGACAGAGTTGAAGGTAACTGCAGAAAATACAATTATCTTAGCAATCATATGTTCAGTCAAAACTAGAATTAAAAGTATTTTTTTTTTTTTGTCAGAAATACAGGTGAAAGAGCTCTATAATTCTTCAGACTCTTACAAAAGCTTTTGAAGAGTACTGTCATCAAATGCCTCCAAAGTCCATAGCAAATGTTATCTTAATTTAGTACTGCGATATCTGACTCATTTGGCTGTAATGAGCTTCCTTCTCTAAACTCAAACTTGGTACATGCTGTTGGGAGACGCAGTAAAACAAACTGTATTTCCCTGCAGCAGGCCCATTCATGGCAGATCATTTACTACAGTTATTCAGGACAAAGCACCATCTTTCAATGACTGCCCATGTAGTAGGCAAATGACCAAAGAATCACAGCAGTGTAAAAACACAGGTTCCAGTATACTGCAGTAATGGAGGCCTCAGTAAATAGTGGTGAAAAGATTAAAACTATCCTTGAATTTATAAAATAAATGAAGTCTGTGAAGTTTGGTTGTTTGGGTTTTCTTTAAGACACAAAATATGGGCAATCTAATTTTCTCTTGACTTTGCTTGTCTTTTAAGCTTTTGTTTTCTGTGCAAACAGACACTATCCTGCAGCACTTTTACTCTATTCCTGAGTATAACAACAAAAGATTATTTGAAATTCTTGGAGCACAAAAACTATTTCCTCTGTAAAATCAATTTTTATCTGGATCAGACAGCCCACTTCTGCAGGACAGCCACTGGAGCAGAGGAGATCATTGTTCCTGTTGTGAACTGATGTACTGCAATTTCTACAGGTTCTTGGATCTTCTGAACAAGCTCTGACAAAAATGTGAAATGCTTTAAATCTGCACTTGGAAAAATATAGTGCAAGATCTTTATCTGACAAGCTGCTCCCTGTGTGGCATTCACATATCCCATGAAAAACAGCCCAGTGTTGCGGCCGGACTGGTATCAGCAGCTTCTCTCTCAAGAACACCTCAATCAAATCTGAGGTCCCTTCACAAACTGACTGCTGGGGAAGTGTTATAAATGATCTTTCAGAGATTTACATGCTTGAGATCTACGCGGTTTATATAGGCATATGATGGAAAAAAAAATCCAAACTGACACACAAATAATAAAACAAGTCTTTTTCACAAAAAAAAAAAAAAATAAATAGATAAACCCCATAAATCAATACTTCTTGTGGGTTTAAATTTTCTATATCCCCCTTTTTTGACATCTATTTTCACCTTTGTTTTATTTCATTTGAGGAATGGCAGCACATAGCCATACAAAGTAATAGCATTATGGACCAAGTTACAGTATCAGAAGAATTACATGGCACAGTTGTCTGATAAAACAGGATATTAAACTCCACCAGGCAGTTTCTCCCCATTCCATGCTCAGCATCAGCTCTTGTTGTTTTCTCTGCCCCATTGACAATTTAATTTCATATTTTACCTTTTTACATGTGCAAATAGCCGCAGAGTAATACAGAGAAAAATGTCAAATTCAGCTTAAGTGACTTAAAAGTCCTATCTGCATGATTCTGGCTCTGAATGGACATAGGCTGTCTTAGTAAAATGACCTTTAATCTTCTGTTTTCAATAGTGGACTTCTTTCCTGCCTAGAAGATCAGAGAAGAAACACCAAGAAACGCTGTTTGAAATCATTAGTATCAAAGCAGGGCATGAAGGACTAACTCTAAGGTTGATGAATCTTACAGAGGTATTGTCAGTGGGTGAATTTGCATCAGCATCAGCTTTTTCATCTCTTTTAAATCCAAGTAAATTGCAGGCTAAGAACCATGGTCTCTATCAGGGAAGCTGGCATCTTTAACAAGAGCTTGTTAATTACTGAGAAATTCTTTTCTATAACACAGATCATGTCATCTCTGCAGTATCTTTCTCAGGTCTGGAAATCAGTTTTTATCTTTGGGGACAAAACAATGAAACAAAAAACTACCAAAACCTTGATCACAAAGAGAAGATCATTATTACCTGTCTGTGCAGCCAGCCTTCACTTTCATCTTCATGTTTCTAAAACAGAAAAAGATCATTAATACCATACTTCTCATGTGTTATATTTTGCTTGTCAGTGCAGGAAGTAGTTGGATTGAATCTTAAAAGTTGTTCAGAAATACAAAGAAATTGTTTAAGTATGTGCTTCAGGAGTGTAATCCAATGGCTGCTCTCCTTGTCTCTCTTCCCTCATGAATAAGCATTCTCATTCAAGAAAGCATTTTACTCAGACAGACAAAACACATAAACCCACAAGATAAATTATACCCCAAAGAAATAAAGAAAGGTTGAAATGACAGTTGTTAAGAAAAGACTCTGCACAGTGCTCTATGCACAGTATTGCGTCCTTTTTTCAACGGATGGATATATGAGAACAATTTTCTCCTGTGGAAACACCTATGCCGGTTTAAAAGATGGCATCTGATAATACACAGGCTATAGGAATACACCATTTACATTAGTGTGTTTATAGAAGGGATTAATTAACTATAATTAAAATGCAGGTAGATAAGCATGAGCCATTTTTAATGCCATTAGATATATATAATCCTATTAAACTAGAATGATGCAAAGATATTCAGGATACAAACTGTTGATATGTGTGTGTGCTCATGCATGCATACAGTTATTTCAAGACAAGTAATCACTCTTACATACACACACACTGTTCCTGGCTATGTAGAAGATGCAAGAACAGCACCACAAAGGTAAACATTGCAGACATTGTTTATATTGTGTGTGTGCCTAAATAGATCTATGTCAGGAGACTTGTTGCCAAGTAAAATAACTGAAAGTACTTTCATCTTGCACAGGTTATGGTAACCAATGGCAAGTGACCATTTGGCTCATCTCTCCTACCTTTGTGCAGACTCCCGTGGTGGCATCACATAGCGTAAGGATAGACACATTTTGGGCCCTGTTCAGCCAGTTTACTGCCACCTTGGTGCTGGTTGCCCACTTCACCATGGTTATGTAGTAGTCCCTGCAAACATAGGCATACATAAATCACAGTAGCGACATCCTAATGAATTGAAACATGGCAGAGCAGACAGAGGCTGCTGCAGGCAAATGTTCCAGGAACAATCACTAGTTATTAAGAATGTTGCATCTTGATATCTCTAGGCTGCCTTATGTATGGATTTCAAACCTTAAAGATGACATTTTTAGGGCTGTGCAGGTGTTTTATCTGCCACTTCAGAAAGTCATTTTCAAAGAAGAGACAAATGAAGAGATAAAGAATCTTTCAAGCTAATCCCAAGAAGGATTGAAATGCTTGGAGCTACAAATTTATACACAGGTGGAAAAGAAATTGCAAACAATTTCCATTCTGGGCACACTAACTGAGGGGGAAAAAAGACTGAAGGTACAAGGACAGTCAGGCACTGAATCAACAGAGCATGGGCACCAGAAAGCTGTTATCAACCACAATCAGTGAGGAATGTGGGAAATTCTGCATTTTTCTTGCTGTGCTGTAGGAATAAGGAACTAGAAGAGGAGACTGNAGTTTATACACAGGTGGAAAAGAAATTGCAAACATTTCCATTCTGGGCACACTAACTGGCTGACTCAGACCCATCGCTGCCACGGTTGGATTCTTTATGCTTATGAAGAGTTAATTGCCTCTAAATATGCCTACTGCACACCAAAATATCCACCAGTGCTACATTGAAAAGAAAATAGCAAGAAGGATATAGCTTAGAGAAACACAGGGTTTCTGTAAAGCAGCTACGCCTGTTGCCATAAAGACGTCAGCAGAGATATGCCAGTTTGCATCGGCAAATCCAGCATCCCACACTCCCTGTACCATTCTGTACTGCCGGACATATTCAGGTTATGATAATAGAAAACAATCACCAGTGTGGGCTGGACAGTCCTGTAATCCATATCTTTAGGAAAAGTCCTATACTTTAGTATATATTTATTTACATTGCTCACTGTGCTATAGTGAGCAATGGAACTACCTTAGGCTGGGCTGAGCTCCAAAATACAGAATCACAAGTAAGTATGTGGATGGTCACCTCTTTCGAGCCAGTATGCAGAGGTACTTGCAGATGTCCACCTCTGCAGCAGTTCAGAGCTTCACCCATTTATCTGTAGGGTAAAACTCTGGCTGAGCTGATAAAGCTGGTGATATTATAAGATACTGCTAGGCTCTGTGGGCCAAAGACATCCTTAAATTATAATATGACTTTTCACAGCATACAGTCTATAAAAAATTTATTAGTTCATTTGTTTGCTATAAAATATGCATAAGGAATTGTTGCTCTCATTGGAATTAATGTGGTGTGTCACTGGAGAGTACTTTATGTTCTGGCAAGCACTCCTACATATACTGAAGAGAAAGGGCAAAAGCAACAAAGACCCATTTGTCTAGCAGAATAACAAGTTGGAAATTGATTTTGTAGTTTTCAGTAGTATTTAGTGCCTGAATTTGGCTGGGGAAAAATAACAAAGGACCTAGATGATTGCATCCACTGCACTGGAAGGAAGGAGACTTCCAGGTGAGACAAAAGCAATCTGAATTTTTCATCCTGAAATAAAACTGTAATTTTACTCTTTATCAGTAACAACATAGGCCCTAAGAGGAAAAAAAGCAACAAAGCAAAATTAAACTGCATAACCGTCTCTTCTTTCTCTCCAAACTTAACTGAGCAGATTCAGACACCCCAGAAAAGAACTGTGAACTTGGTACATATTGTGGCTTGGAGCATTTTTTTGTAAATCCAATTTAAAGTTTGAAGGACATAGATTCAATTTTTACATCCCTCTTGCTGTTTGAGCACAGGAGCCACAGTTCTTTCTCAAGAACTTTTAATTATTATTTTAGGTCAAACATTAAATTCCCTACCACCCCAGATCTGGCCATGAAGTCTCAATCTCTCTCTGAAGCCTCTCCCAGCCATCAAGCCCATGGATACCCTAGGCAGCAGACACCTACAGATACTTTTATAGTTATTATTCTAGTCTCACACTAGTGTGGAATCTTCAATTCACTTTACACCTCTTCTGTAGGAGAAACAGGTTTTATGTTTCCCATTTTGCAGAAGAGAATAAGACAACAAGCTGTGATTGATCTCAGCTAATTTTAAACAGCTCTGCCAGCTGCACTGGTTGAGCAGCCAGTGGTGAAAAATGGGGAGCCAGTGCATTTCCCAAGCCCTCTTTGCCTGTCCTGTTCTAGATTTGATATGGAGCTGATGTAAGTAGAACCAATTTCTTCCCATAGTGCAAAATCTAGACCAGCAGGCACCTGACCAAGTAGACATCCATATCAAAGTGGATTACTTCCTCCGAAAGGAAAGGCATAACTCATCTGAGTTCCTTCAAGAAGGGTGCAATTACATTGAGCTGTGCAATCTATATCCCCATTTCAGTAAAGATGTTGCAGGTTATTTTTCAGCACCATTATTTAATTTCACTTGGCTGCTTTCTGGAGGTATGAACCTAAATTACGAGGCATGAATCTACAATATGAATACTTGAAGTATGACAACAGTAATAAAGCCATAAACACCACAAAGAACAGACAGTGATATATTACATGACAAAGTGACAGGCAGCAATCCAGCCTGCAGTTCCTGGGATACCTCTGGCACCTGCTTGTGGTCCAGACTCACATTGTCTGAGTTCCTCCATTATTAATCTGTTCATGACCTATACAAGGACCAGTGCTGATATCTGCATTCAGGGGAGATAACGTTTTCCTTTAATTTTCCACCTGGGATGCAAATATGATGTGAGAAACAAGTTGGTCTAATTCTGAGAACCTGCTGATATAACTCTTGGAGTGCAATGGTTTGCACAAAAATAAAAAATGCCTGACAGGCATTAAATGCTCTAATACATCTCCTCCCCTTTCCCTCCCCCTCCCAAAATTTCCATCTCTTCCCTTCACTTTCTTTTCCTCACAATAAAGCATGGCATTAGAGAAAGTGTGGCAAAACTGCTAAGAAACAAAGATTTTTAAAAGGGGAAGTAAAAATTGTATATTTTTCCCCAAAATATGTTTTCTCATCATCAGTTTTGCTTTAATTCTTAAAAAAAAATAAATAAAATAAAATAAAAGACCTTGGCATATCTCCACTTTATTCTCAGCTTTATTAATTGTACTGAACCACTTTGCTCCAGATTTAAAAAACACCAAGGAGAACGTCTCTGTCCATGTATTATTCGCATGAACAGATTGAGCACATTGAAATGCTTCAGATAGGACTACTCTGCTTGAAGATCCCTATCACCAGCTTCCCCTGCTTCTTTGAAACTCCCTTCTGTAACTAACTGTACAGTATATCCCTCTTGTCTATTTTAATGAAATGTTATCACACGAATCCTCTCATTTCAGAAAACATATGCATAATGAAAATGCACCCCTATTGCTCTAGCAGTACTACTTACATCATGCCCTAGGGATGGCAATTGGCATGGTTTTGATGAAATATACGGAGACTAATTAATGATGATATATTTCACATAATTTTACAATATTGGTTGCAACTAAATAAATTACAGCCACCCATAACCATATAGAACAAATTTATTAACAACACTTGGATCCTACAGTCTGAAGTTATTACTATAATTAAAATGTTTCTGAGTCTCTCTGTTTACAGAGTAAGCTATCAACAGAAAAATGATATTGTCCAGGAGCTGCAGTTCCGATACTGTGATTGGGATACTGTGATGATGATTACTGCCTGCTGTATACAGATCTGATGTTGAATTTTTGAAAGGCAAGTGTGTTTATGCCCATTTGGTTTGGTCACAGGTCATACACCTTTTGTTGCAGAAATGGATTTGGAATATTTTAGAGTTATTCAGGGAGAACGTTTTGAGGCTGACACTAGCTTTTCCAGCAAAGAAAGGCAGCTCCCACCATAATGATCCTACCAGTCCAGTATCCTCTCATCAGATGGCTAAATAGCTTATCCAACACGGCTTATATATTTATCACACATAATGAAGATCACCCCTGCACCATCCCCTGCCCTGTGTCATTAGCTCTGTGCTGCAACCCTATTGGCAGTGGAATTACAAATCCAGCAATCCAATTTAGCATTCAGTAAAAACAGGTTAGCACACATGTTGGTGGAACACTCCTACATGAACAAGTGATGTGCTTGGGAATGATTATCTTTCATTTGTAGGGAACTTAAACAGGATAAGTCCAGGTTAGAGATAAGGAAGTTCTTTACTGTTAGGGTGGTGAGGCACTGGAATGGGTTGCCCAGGGAGGTTGTGAATGCTCCATCCCTGGCAGTGTTCAAGGCCAGGTTTAACAGAACCTTGGGTGACATGGTCTAGCATGTAGCATCCCTGCTTATGGCAGGGGTGTTGGAACTAGGTGATCTTAATTTCATTTCCAATCCAAACCTGTCTACAATTCTATGATCTAAAGCTGCTTCTCTCTCGAACAAGGCAAATGTAGCTTAACATAAACATAAATGTAAACCACAATATAACATAAACACACACAATGTAAACACCAATGTAGCTCAAGCTTTCACCACATGCTGAAGTCCAAGCCAAACTTTTAATCTTTTGCTGAATGCAGACTTAAGCACTTCTGTAATTAGAAATGGCTAAGTACTTGGCTGAATTGCACACCAACTTCTGACATATACTTGCTCTAAAAACAGCAAAAATCTTTCCTTTTATTTTTAATGAAGACTGGGCAATGTATTTGTAGAATGTCCACCTGCTTTCATTCCCATGTTGACATCATGAAGCAGTGAGCTCACATTTGCTGTGTTGTAGGGTTGCCCTGTTTCTGCCCCATGGTCTTTCATACAGGCTGAAAACAATATCCCTCCTACAATGCCTGTGATTACACGTGAGATGAGTGTGGTTTTATGGATTTGGAGACATTCTCTAAGTTCTCTAAGTTCTCTAAAAATAACCCTATTCTGAAGTCAGTCTGGGTCACAGTGATTTCAAGTAAAAAAAAAAAATAATGTTCTATAAAATACATGCAAAAGTGAAAATCATTTGAAAAATTTTAAGTAGATGTACACAAAATGAAATTCTTTCATAGTGGCAGATAAAAGTATCGTAAAATGATCTTGAAAGGAGTCAGAGTCTGATTTAAAACCACAAGAGAACTGAGGTCCAGCATCCTGGGGTGAGAAAGCACCTACCTCATTCTCTGATCGTCTGGGGGAGTCATCTCCAGGTCATGCGTAGGTCCATTCAGACCAATCACATGCAAAGAAATAGTCGGATTTTCCATTCCAACCTGGATTTTAAAATAAGAATAAATTATCATATCTTGCACAACACTGAATGGTTTTGATTTATTATTCCTCCATGGATTATAAAACAATTCCATTGTATGGTGTTACACACTGGACTGCTGTAGCTGATCACAGGGAAGCTGCAACTGTAGTTATGTAGTGGCATGGAAGTGAGGAAAGGCTGGCAGGCACAACCAAGGGGTAATTTTACTTTGGACACCTTTAGTTCTTTACTTCGGTAAAAAATACCATGGTGACTGGAAATACCTCTATTTTAATGTATCTTTTCATAAAAGGTTGTTTAACAGGGTGATGGTAAATATAATAAAATACTGATTCATTTTGTGTTGCAGGAAAGGGCACCCCTTAGTGAATAATTTGTTACTTCCACAAAATCTGCATGTATGTAGATACCTCTCCTGTTAAATTATGATTCAATTTGGAACAACATGTGAGGTCTTAGGTAATCAGTACACAAAGCAAGACACCCAGATAAATGATTGCAGCACAGCACACTCCTGTACTGTCTTATAATAGAGAATTACAACAGTAACAGCAGCAGTGTGCCAATACTGGGAGAGAGAACTATTTGTTTTATTTTCCCTTACCTTTGGATAATGATACGTTTTAACTGTAGGGTAAAGGTTGCCAGTGTATACCGGGATCTCCATAGTGGGGACTCTGGAGGCATTAATTGTTGCATACGCTAATCTGGTGCCATCGGGAGACCACCAGTGAGCAATGTGAGTCTTTAAGATCTCCTCTAATTAAGAAAAAAAAAAGAAAGGAAAGAACAGGAAAAAAGGTTATTAGATGTAAATTACTAATTAGTAATAAATGAAACGGTAGATATGGAAATCCCAGTCTAATCACAGCACGGGGAGGATGTCACAGGAATATCAATTAAAAACACTCATTAAATTACTCCATGTACACAAATGAACACAATTGATAACAATTACTCTGAATATATAGGTTATTAAGCATAATTACCTTGCTCAAGAAACATCATAGTATTTATATTAATACACACATTCATGGCAGCATGAAAGGCCCTGCTACTCCTACAGTGCATCCTGTACATAGGAATATGTATTGTATCACACAGGATATATATGAACATATATCTATGTACATGTTGGCAGTGCTTGGGTTCCTACCTGTCTGATGGCAACATAACCAAGGCTCCCCTGGTGCTAATGGAGAACTGTAATGACTGAGGTTTAGTTTGCTTTCATAAGGAGTTCACAAAGTTATACTAGGCATACAAACCATATCAATGGTTTATAGTCAGATAAAAATGATTCCGCTACAATTTAAATTTTCCTAAGCTCTGCTGCTAGTTGGGAATAAACAAAAATAGCAATTTTCTGTAACTTATGTAATACTGGAACTCGGATACAGTTTACAAGATACTAGGCTTTAGAGTCTGTGGCTTGGATACCATCTTGACTTCTATCCTTATTTGATTTTTAAAATCCCTTTTGCAAACAAATTTTCCACAAATAGCCAGTGTCAGAGACTGATTCTTTTTGCCACTGAATTTTAGGATTGCAGGTATGTTTGTGATTGGAATAATGCAGTTGTTGTTGAAAAGGTACTCAGAAAGATATGAATACAAACAAGTCAGAGTTGAAGTATGTAAGGAGAAAACAAGATTGCCATCATAAGAAATCACTTTGTAGACTGTGAGAACCTAATTCTCATCAGATACAAATTCAAAGGACTTCTAATTTCTAAAATCTTTTCGTTATCATTTCATATCCTTCCTTGTGAAGATGACTTCAGCTTACAGATACCCAGAAAAGCTCTAACATCCACTCTTTGTCCAAAGTGTCTCCAGTTACTGACATTTGGAAGACACTAACGTGGTTTTTTAAACCTCCCATTTTTCAAAAGGCAATAATGTAATGCATTTTCATTAAGAGGCTTAATATCACATGAGTCATTCCTATTTAAACCATAGCAAAAGGGCTTGCATATGCTGTGCAGACTGATGGGCAGAAAGTAAGGTCCCATTACTTTAATGTGAGAATAAGAATTAAAGAGGCTGCAGAGTGTTTCTAAGCCTTTGCCATGAAGCCCTGCTGCACAAGTCCAAGGAGCTCCAGTATCTGCTGTTATTACTGGTCATTGGAAAAACTAGGATTTTCAGAGTTCAGATCCATCATGTTTGGACATCACCTTATAGTGACCCCTCAATCAAACAAGGACATTGCTCTGGCCTGAAGAGTAGAAACTCACCAAAGACTGTCTCATTTCTTAAAACAAAATCTTGGATGAGCAATCCGTGGAAATTATACAGGTGATTATATTCATCACAGAGAAAATAAACAACTTGGTTAATCCAGGCTTGAATATGGTTTGAGATAAAATTTAAGGTACCGTTAGAAAGTGTACAGGGGAAAATCATCCTAAATAGTTATGCTTTCTACAAATAAAAAATTAATGAATCAATACTGAATGGCAACATGTAAGTAAGATTTTGGAAAGACATCTAGGAAGTTGTAATTATTTCATGGTAAAGTATGTCTGGCAAATTTGCCTTGCTGCGTTTTTGTACCTGCTGTACGTACATCTGAAAGATGCTGCTTTTGACTTGTAGACTGGTTGCTCATTGAAGTGATAATTAAAAGCATAAAGGAAAAGGAGTAAAAATGGACTTTTTAACTTTAATTAGGAACGACTTTATTCAGCAGACATTTTCTCCAGGATCTCAGATTAATGAAGTAGTTCTGTTGAACCTGTTTTAGAGCAGGTTTTGTAGTCCTCTATTAATGAGATTTAATTGTGTGAACCTTTCCCTTGAAACAAAACCAGGACCTTACCACTATTAGAGAAATGAGTTAGCTTTAGCAAACCAGAGAACATTTGCATTAGTGACAAAAAGTTTCAGCTGAAATTACAACATTATTTGCAGGCAAACTGTTCTTGGGGACACTTTATTCCTTGCACTTTCATTCACCACATGCTCAGAAAATCAGTTGCACTCAATACTCCTCATTCTTTCTGAAGTTAGTTCAGATCTTACCTCTCATATATGAGAAACCAGGTTCTTCTTAAAGACCAACCCCTCACTCTGCGTATAGCTCATGACCACCTCGCTAAGCAATAATTGATCACAACTTTAGCTCTTTTCCTCAAAGATTGCAGTTGCTGCGTGCTACATGATGTAGGGATGCTGTGGCTGAGCTGCAGAGATTCTTCTCCATTATTTGCTGGTGACTTTGTTCTCCTTTCTCCACACCTTTGCTTGCCAGCCACCACACTGGGGCATGCAAATCCTAGAAGCAGTGAGGATGAAGTGTGCAATTCTTTAACTGAAAAAGGACTGCTTAGACTTGGTGGCTGCGTTAAAGCAGTGTCTGAAGTAAATCAGTGTTTATTCCACATTACCACATTTAATATCAACCCTCTCTGAAACAGCTGGATGACCTTGTTTATAAGTAGTGACTCTTTGGTGGGGACATGTATTGGCCAGCTGGCAATCCAGTAAAATTCTCAAATTCAAGGAGTGTTACAGGATGTGCATTTTAATCCTCCTTCTAGCTGAATAAGATGTAATTAACTGATCAGTTCAAAGCTGTGTGGAACAAGGAATCGTCTAAGCTAACAGACCCTCAGGAGGAGTATTTGAAGTCCTAGGTCAGAGTATATTCAGTGACATGAAGCAGAAAAGAAGTCCCTTGCTGCAGTTCTCAGGTTCCAAGTAACAAGATGTGATGAATTTGGGTCTGAATGTAGCATTTGGCTGTGATACCATAAGGGTAATACCTGAATGGACTGCCCAGTGGATGGACATTTTTATTGAGTGAGTTTATCCAAAAGTAGCTCAGTACATGTATAAAAAGAAAGGAATCATTTTCTTGTTGCAAGCTTTGAGTTAATGCCAGCAGTACTTGCAAGAGCAATGAAATAGCAGACTTGTATCTTACGTTAGGTTAAGAAACTTCCCAAGGAATCACAGGAAATAAGGCTAGAAGGGATTTCAAAAATTATCTGGCTTCTTCCTCCATGGGCAATATCCACTCCAATCCTGCAAAGAATCTTCACAAGTGGATTTTGCTATTCCTTTTGATACTGGTATAGCACCTTTGGCAGAGGTTTGGCCACAGAAATCAAACAGTTTTTATTTTCTGCCTAAGCACTGAACAGTCCCTCTAAAGTGCATCTAGACCTCTGCCTGCTTTTACAGAATCAATGCAGGGAAAAGCATCAGGGTTTTATCTTTTGCAGCCTCAGTGGCAACCAGCAGATTCGTGTCATAGGGACCATGTTTGGAAATATACACACATGGCTTTAATGTTATGACCCATAATCTGCCATTGTGGTATTTCTCCAGACATTTCCACAACAAATCCACTTCCCATGCTTGCACAGAGTTCTAGATTGGCAGAGATCCTCTTTGTTAATGGGTGCACCTAAATGTAATGGCCATGGGTGTTTCTTCATACATTTCTAAAAGTCTAACTAGTTCTGCAGCCTTTGTCCATCCTCAGTCATATCTGTGATCATGACATTCTGCTAAAGGTGGCAAACCTCTGTCTTACTCTTAGGGAAAGGATGAAGCCTTCACCAATGACTGGTTGGGAAATCCATTGGTAGCTTAAAGGTTTATTACAATTTTAGTATCTTAGAGTTCTCTTCCAGTTTTTTAAGCTGCCACAAATAACTTGCAATTTTCAAGTGTGAATTAACGGAAACAGAGACTTGCACAAGAAAACAAAGATGCTTGGACAATCCTCTAACAGGTACCATTGAAACCCCTTTCTTGTTTTTCTGTCATCACAGTCACCAGAGTCATATAGCTATATTAGTGTATAATCTACTTGATGAGGCTGTGCACACTACAAGCACAAATACCCCAGTTCCCATGTACAATGAAAACAGCTGAAGAAACCACCCTGATCAGCCACTTTCCTTCGGCTGCCCACATGCTTCAGCTCTGCACAAGGCAGGATACTGTCGCTCCACAGTCATCCTCCAGATGTGCCTGTGCCCATGTTTCCATATTGCTATCCTTCATTGTGAACGCAGTGGAAGCCATACCAACACAGCTCTGTTGGTCATGGCACATAAAGTGCTCCTGCAGGAGTGAACAAGCCAGTGAAAGACTGTTCCTAAGAGCTTTTCAATCTTTAACTGCTAGCATGTTCCAATAAGGCGGCCCAGGAAGTAGGTTACAATGAATTCAAAGAAATTACCTTTTCTCTTCAAAAAAAAAAGTTACTCACAGATCTGTACTGCAGTTAAACAAGATATCTTCTGGAAAGCTGAATGGTGTGTTTACCCTTGGTGAAGCCTGTTGTGTTATGTGTGGCAGATAACAACTGCAATGTCATTGAATTCAAAAAAAGTAACTTACATTTATAACAGTGCAGGAGACTGGATACTGAACAGGAAGGGGTTTTTATGTGCATCTAGAAAAGTAGAGGCTTTCTGCATCTCAAGAGGTCAAAATAAGGGTGCAATGGGTAGAGGTACCTAACAGGCTTCAGCTATTAAATGAATCAATTTCTTTTATACAATAAAAATTCTCTTCTTGTTCAGGACATTTCATTTTCTGCTTCAGTTGGAAATCAAAACAGTATTATGAGTGTTGTGCTCACAGAGGACAAAGACAGATAAACAGTTTGATTCTCCTTTGAATAGATATAGAGATGTGCACACACACACATGAACATATCTAGTTTTCTGTCAACAGACCCATTGATTTCTGAATATTTCAATTTTTACACAAAGTATTATGCAAGATTTTGTCTGACTGAGGGAACTTCCCCTTCTATGTTAATTACTGCAGATGTGGTAAAGTGCAGCAATTCCAGGAAGCATAATCAATGGTTTTGTTTGTGCAATGTGTTGTTACTGGTGCTGAGATCATTAAGTATTTGGTGTGCTGAAGAAATTCTGCTGCTTTATTAAAACTGTTAATAAAAAGGAATTTTAAACAAAATGAAATTAAAGCCTAACATAAAGGCCATGGCTTACACTAGGAAAGAAAGCTCAAAAGAATTTGTCAGTAGAAAGCATCAAAAGAACATGAGAGGAAGAGAGATCAGAGAACAGAAAGGGGGTCTAGGAAAGGAGAAAACAAAGACTTCTGAGACAGCAAAACCCCCAGGGTTCTCATAAAAACATCAAATAAATACAAATGCTTATTTGACAGCTGCCATCTGTTTTAAAATCAATTACTAGATCATCTCAAAGCACCAACCACACATCCAAATTGATTACTATTGTATAGTTTGAAAGCAAGTATTTTTACCCAGTTAGGAAAAATTCATTGTTCATGTTGGCCTTCACTGACATGAGTTTCAGGGAAGGCTTTAGAAGGCCACTGTGCCATCTTTCATACACAAGCAAGCAAATTCTAAAACTGTTGCTATAGTGTAGACCTACACCAACTTCCATTAAGTCATTGTAATAGGTATAAAATGGATGTAAAAGTAGCTATGTGTATGCAAATAGTATAAAACCGCTTTACCCAATCTATATTTTCCTGTGTTGACATTATTTTATGCTGATGTCAGCAACAGCCCTGAAGCATTATTGATTTCAGTGCAATTACTCCTCCTTCACAGTTGTCTAATTGAGTCAGGTGGAAAACCCCATAATTTTGCAGGGGCACTGAACAATTCAACAACCTTTTGTAGGAAAAAAATTATCTCACAGTCTCTGTATGCAGTGAACAAACATTCTCAAGGTGCTCGGGTCATCATCCAAGAGATCCTTAAGAAAACCTGAGCTGCAATGCTCACCACACTGACCCTTTATTCCTACTCAAAGTACACAGTCTCCTCCACCACTGACAGGCAACAAGCTTATGAAGGATAAAATATTACTCGCTTTCATGGTGGTTTTGAGAACTTGCTTTAGAAAGCTTGCTTTAAACATCGAACCTTTGATCCAAGCAACTCACCACCTGATGGCAGAAGCATTATGCAGGCATGGAGCTGAACAGACACAAGCAAGGGGCTCCCATGTGTTTGGCAGTTGCAGGAATGCGGCAGCCTCTCATCTCAGGGAAAGGAGCCCAGCCAGCTCCCTGAGGAGATGACCTATGTCTTCTCAAGCACAGGGAAGGTGTAGGCTGCAAGGGCCATTAATTTCCCCTTAGTTGTGTGGTTTAATTGTTACGAGCACATTTTCCACTCACTCAGTCTTGCA
The DNA here is from genome assembly GCA_002631895.1 of Agapornis roseicollis. Classification (NCBI taxonomy): domain Eukaryota; kingdom Metazoa; phylum Chordata; class Aves; order Psittaciformes; family Psittacidae; genus Agapornis; species Agapornis roseicollis. The sequence continues at coordinate 19,448 of NDXB01009347.1, forward strand.
AATGTTCCTGCAGAACATTGTATTGAGACAGTGGGTGAGGGTTTGGCAAGAGATTCTGCCTTGCTGTTCCCAGATGCCAAGGACCTGGAGAGAAGCTCATTTCAGTAGGGTGGGTCATCCTNAGGTGTAGGCTGCAAGTGCCATTAATTTCCCCTTAGTTGTGTGGTTTAATTGTTACGAGCACATTTTCCACTCAGTCTTGCAAATGTTCCTGCAGAACATTGTATTGAGACAGTGGGTGAGGGTTTGGCAAGAGATTCTGCCTTGCTGTTCCCAGATGCCAAGGACCTGGAGAGAAGCTCATTTCAGTAGGGTGGGTCATCCTGGATGTTGAGGACAACCCTACAGGACTCTTCATGTGTTCTGCATGGTCAACAAGGTTGTGTCTTGCCTCCACATCTCTTATGCAGGCCCCAGAGCTGCTGCATGGCCTCAGCCAAGCCCAAGCTTGACAGACAGGCAAAGCCCACAAAATCTGAAGGCAAATGGGTCATGGTCCACCTTTACTTCTGTGAGATGAAGGTGGCTCTGTGTAACACCACCATGAGCTGCTGTGCTCCAACAGAAGATAGTCACTTCTGTATGCTCTATAATATCTGGCAAGGACTTTTGAGGGAATGACACAGCAATGAAGAGCAAACAGCATACAGAAGAGCCAGTGTGTGAACATCGGAGGCAGCTTTGCCTGATATCATGGGCAAATCCTGATGACTCCAGCCTGGGGTCCTTATCCATAATCCCAACTACCTACTAATGCTAGTGGGGTAGGTTTTTTTGTTGTTTTTCCTTTCGTGTTGTTTGTCTGTTTTCTTTTTCCCTGGTTGTTTATTTGTTTTCTTTTTCCCTGGTCCATTGATTCTCCTGATTTGTTGTGTTCTGAGCACTAAAGGATCATGTAGTTATAGGAGTCAGGGCATTGGGGTGTTGATTACGAGGTTATTGACAAGTAGCTGCCAGACCTTCTTTGCTGTCTGAGTGCTTGGGGGCTTCAAAATACTGGTTGTATTGATTACAGGCCTGATTCTCTCCTGCAGCTCCTACCAGAATACATGCAGGAGGCCAGGCTCAGTAGTAACTACGAAATCACTATTGTTTAAAGTCTTCCTCATTAATACAAATAGATTTGTTGAAAAAACAAAAACCAAACAACCAAACCTAACAAAACGGATGTACGCAAGTATGCATTGTCAACTGAGAAGTACAGGTGGATTCTCATAATTAAGAAATCAGCTATTTGGAAATAGCCAGAGATGCCGGGGCTTCTCTGGGCCATCTTCATATCTCACCACACTGAGCACACTCAGCTGTACAAACACCACTTGGGATGCAAAAAATCATGGAGAGGAGCTGTCCCTTGGATCTCTCCTGTGCCTGGACCCTGTGTCTCCCACGGGCTTTCCAGTTCCCCAGGAGGTCTGTGACTCCCTCCAGAGCAGCCATGGCAGGTAGGCAGGGTTACCAGACATCAGACAAAATGACATACTATCCTGAGGTCACATCAGTATTTCAGGGTCTTGTTTGAAATAAACATTGTTCTCTTTGGGCAGACATGGCAGAACAATTTCATACCCTCTTTCCGCTCTCTTCAAGAAGTCTCCTTTTCTGTACTTCTGGCTTTTTCTGCCCTGTGCACCACCCTTAGCAATCCTTAGATTTTTGAGTTCAGAAGCATTAATGACTAACACTCAGAACAGCTCCTAACAATCAGCAGGTTTCCTCTTTTGGTGGTGTGAGTCAGTCTCAGCCATAGTAAAAAACTCTTGGACCATTCTGGCGAGACGAGCATGTAGACATTTCATCAGCACAGGCAAGTCTGTGATCTGTCAGGATGTCCAGATATAATAATGAAAATAGGACTGAGTTATGAAAGTAGAAATATTACTTAGAGATCAGATCATCACATATTCCTGTTTCTCACTCACTCCAAAGAACAAATGTATCTAGAAAGCCCATCACAGCAGCACACTGCTGTATGCCATGAAGGCATAAATAAGAATGCATTTTTTGATCACCTGGCATAAACATAAACCCACAGCCTGTCGTCAGCTCTCCATGAAAGCCTGTTAGTTAGAGGCACTAAATCTTTAGCTTTAACTGGCAAAAATCTTCTGAGTCATTTGCACTGCAGCTCATTGCTGTGGGCAAATGTTCATTGCAAGGTCTTATCATTCAGTTGATAAAGACCTAGATAAGGCAAAATTCATGTTGCCCAACTGACTGGATGCAGTAGGGATTCCTATAGGCAAATGCTAGTTTTTTCTTTTTTAATCTCTTTGCTTTTTTTTTGTTGTTTTCTTTCTTTTTCTTTTTCTTCCACCACCACCCCCACTGCTTAACAGGTTGCAATGGCTGGAAATACAATTTGCTTATCTGTGCAATGCAGTGAGACAAATCAAGGCTTTCATTATGTGCTGCATATTACTCTATTCAAACCTGATCAAGTAGCTTCCACTTCACCTTTCCTTTAAATTAAAAGTTACAGGTTCTTCCCAACTAATCTATGGGGTTTATGATAGGAGGAAGATGGACAGCCAAGGTTGACACTGGGGATCCATTTCAATAGCTACAGACATATCAAGAAAGTTAGTGATCACAAACCTCTCTGAATTTGACTATCAAAAATTCATTAGACGATTGCAATAGTTCAAGAACACAAGTGCCCAAAAGCAATCTCTTTTAATGTTTCATAAAGAAATATGAGAGATAAGAAGACTGAACAGCCTGACATCGCTATTAAAGAACTTGATTCTTCAACCCCATGGACTTTTATCAGCACTTGCACAAGCTGTCATTTATGTGAATCACTTGCATGATTTATTCACCCTGAGCAGACCTGCTAGTCACCTAGCAGGAGTGCTAATAAACGTCAGTTAATATCGCAAAACACAGCCCTGCTTTATAAAATGGGAACCGTAGCACATTGGTTGAATTAAGTTTAGCTCTAAATTTCTTACCCAGTTTAAACTGCTACAGTCATTGTACAGCTATTAAAAACCCACTCAGAGTTTATATTGCCCTACTATGGCAATATTCACAGAGGTTTCAACCTGCACAGTGATTCAGGATCTGGCTAACAAAGAGATTTAGCTCAGTAATGATTCAGAGAATGAATTTGATTTTACAGTACTGAATAATCAGAGATCAATAGAGTTATCCATGAATAATAAAAAAGAGAGCAGGACATAAACAGGATTCAAATTAGCTTATAGCAATATTTCAGAAAAAACACTCTTATTAAATAACAAAATCATTTATTATTAATGACATGTAATGAGGTTATACCACTGATAGATTAAGTGTGGCTTGACTGTGTTTATCAGAATTGTGGCACTTGCATGTTATGTTTGAAATTATATTTTTCCTAGATGCAAGTCTCAAGTAAGTACATAGAAAAGGCAAACATACCTGTAGTACAGTTCACCTATCAAAATGTCTTTCATCTCTACCCCCAGGAAATACTTATTTTCAGTATTTTTGAGCTGTGAGCTATTACTGCATAGTAATTCTAAATCTACTGGCAAAATCTCACATAGTCACCTTCTTTGGACCTCTTGGAATTACCAGGGAGCTGCAAACCTCACTTTAAACCCCACTTTAAACCCCACTAATGCCCAGAAGATTCTTAGAGATGCTTTGGGTACAGGTGATGTCTTTAGCTGCAATATAACAAGAGAGAAAGCTATGTAGTACCCTGCACATGGGGCAAGGGCACCAAGTTTGTGTAATTCTGATTGACATACGTAGCCCAGAAACTCCCATAAGTAAGTGAGATGATAGTAAATAAAATACCATGTTTTACATATGCAGAATGTCCAGCAGGGAAACGCTGGCAACGCATAAATCGGTTTGCAGCTGACATTTATGTCACTAATACTTAGAAGCCCTTCATACTAATGGATAAACACATGTCCAGACAAAGACAGAAAATCAGGTAACACCTTTAGGAGGCACAAATAAAACTATTGCGAGTGTTTCTATTCACATTTGTATGAAGGCTTCCAAGGAAGCTGCTGGGGTGAGCAAGGTGGTATAGCCCATCTCTTGATTCCAAGGGGGTATCTGCTACTCAGTGTATTGTCCAGTGAAGGTCTGGTCCGTGACACATTTCTCATCACAGGCATTAACCCCATATATGTCTATATTCACTATTTTTATTTTTCAATTTATGACCATTCTAATTTCCTTGGAGAGTCCAAAGTTTATCTCTAATGACCACTGGTTTTACTTTAAAGCTACAAGAATTGGACTCTCCTAATGAAAGTTTTAATTGCATAGGGAATTAGATACCAGGTGAGGGTAACCATTCATATTGGCAATAGAATTCCAGAGATTTAGATTCATTTTTTTTTATTTTGTTGTATTGATTGGAGTTTTCTATTCCCTGCTGCATCTTGTTTTTCATAGTTGCACATTGATCCCATTATTTTCAACATTTTAATTTCAGCTGACAAAACCCCCATCCATAAACCATCACATAAAAGTTGCAGAAAAAAACCCACCAAAATGCATAGAAATGTACACATAAACACACACACACACACACAGAGCCATGTAGTAACAGCAAAAAGAGATCGTCTGTATAACTGGATCTAAAACTGGAAGGAATAAACTTATTAAAAATGAATATCATAAGCAATTAAGAATTTTAAGGAAAAAAAAAGCCCTGATTAATTAACTGCAAATTATAAGTATTACTTTGAATTGCATTGTACAGAACAGTATCAAATTACTAATTATCCTTGCCCACTTTGTTCAAAGATCATGAATGTGCATTTTAATTTACACTGGAGTAAGCTAAATATACTGAGAACCAGCATGCAGAGTTCTTCAGAAATCACTGGAGATGAGGGGAAACTCCCCCATTACCATATAAATGACATGCACAGAGCTATAAATGACACACACTAGATCCAGCTCGTATTGTTCCTTCAGATGTAGCAGGCAAATACCGGAAATTAAAATAAAGCTTACCAGATAATAAACGTAACCAATACCCCACAAATCCCCATCTACCTAAGATAATTTTGTCTCCTGTTTTTTGCTGATTAAGGGTGGCTTTGAAAAAAAACACCTTTCCCTTTCCCCTCTTTATCTGTTGCATTTATTGGCAGGATGGAGATGGCTCCATTTTTATCTACCTAACAGCTTACAATATCTACCGGAGACTAATCTTCATTTCCAAGGCCCTCACAGCCTGCTCTACCCTTAAACACTTACTATTTAGTAACAAGGACAATTCCTACATAAAAAAAGACTCATCATTGCAGCTCCTTTTTCCACCGGTATATTTTCTCGATGACATCCATGGTGTTAGGAGCACTGCTGTGCTGAGACCAAGGCTGACCGGCAGCTCATTATTCCCTGAAGCAGTCTGGGGACTGGGTCTGGTTTTGGGGGTGTTTGTGTAGCACTAGGCACAACCAGGCCAGCAATTTTCTAAATCATGTTAATCCTGAAGTATTTGGAATGGGATACACTCAGAGATGACAATTTTAACACATATTGCCCTTTAAGGCTTCCTTGGATGCTGTTTATCTTTCCATGGTAACTTTCCTCCTGGAAAACACAACAGCTTGAGGCTGGCTAAACATCCCTTCCCACCAATGATGCATGTCTGAGGCAGTCCCTGATGTGGGTACTGTGCCCTGCTCCTGCGTGTGGGAACAGTCATCTGAGAAGGTGGGTGTGATTTACTCTTCTGGCTTCTTCAAGGTGTTATTTCTTTGTCATTCACTCCAGCCCCTGAAGATTGTGTGCTCCAGTCTGCAGTTATAAATCCCAATTACATTGTTGGCACGATAGGTGTGAGGTTTCCTCTCCATCAGGCTTAACGGATTCCACCAGTACGTGAAAATCCTCAAACCATGGTTACATCAGGATTTACAAAGATTTTTATTAGCTTTCAGTGTGAAGAGCATTTCTTTAAGGACTGCTAACAGGATATCTGGTTTCTGTTCCACAGATTCGTGCTCACAAACGAAAACAGCAACCGTGATATACTGCTATAAATATCAGCACCTGGTTGACTAATAGGCTGTAAATTATCTTTCTGTGCCTTGTGTACTCAAGAGTGCTGGCTTACTGCAGGTTTAAGTCCAAAACTAGAGCTGGTATAAATAATATATGTAATGAAACATACTAAATAAGTGTCCAGTTTTTGTTTTTCAATGTAATATAAAGAAATGTAACAGTATTATGCCTGGCCACTTTTGTGTTTGAAGGAGCCAAATCTACTTCTTTCATACCTGTGAATGCACTATATGATTCATTATTTTCTACTTAAAACAAAAAGTAGACATCTGTTCTGGAAAAAACTGCAACTATTTTATGCTTTCTTTCCTTTTTTCAAGTGGTCAGCAGAGTGCACAGTGTTTCCACTAATCTAAACTACAAACTTAAGATGAAGTCAAGTCAGCCAGGAGAAGCCTTCAAGCTATTTTAGCTGCTGCATTGAAGACAAAGGGCTAGTTTCACCTCTAAATCATATTTCAGCTGTGCTTTCAAATGCATACTGTCTTCTAGAAGAGACCTGGACAAACATGGGGCAGTGCTGGTCAGGGGCAGCCTCTAGATGCCCTAGGAATGCTACTTTGCCAAAGCCAAATGCTTTGTGATCTGCCATTTACCACCAAGAACTTGGTGGACTTGCATTTGTAATTTCTACACAGCCAAGCAAATAATTAATTCATGCAGGTGAACATCACTTCTGGGAGGGGAAAAAGAAAGGTTGGCTGCTTTAATTGTAATATGTTTAGTCAAGGAGAATGCTTGGGCTACATCCATCATGTTGCCACTTTCCTCCTTTTGCAGAGAAGGGAGCTGACCCTTTTGAAGACATGATGGAATGAAGGAAAACATACTTCTTGGCCTCTCCACTCTTCTTGCAACTTCCCTTCAGGCTGAGGTGCCATTCAGCAGTGCTGTGCTGTGTAATATGTTCATTAAAGATAACCTTGGGCCTCAGTAATGAGTAGATCATGTACCATAACCCTTCCAAATGGCAGCTCACACTAACAAAAAATTGTTGTTACGTCTGCATTTCTGACTTAGTACTCCCACCTCCCATCTGGCACTGCATGCTCTCTGCTAATGGAGCCAAATCAACCCCAACAAAGTTACCATTTCTCATTTTTGAGGTTATTATTCTCTCTTGCATCATTTTAAATTTCACAAAAGCACTGAAACATTTCTGACACATTTCCTAGTTCAGTATTTGCCAGGTCAGAATCCAGTTCAAATTCTTCTCACTAGCAAGATCAAAACCATGCCCCAAATTCATAGGTAGGTTTTTAAACAAGAGCTGCCCCATCACGGCCCTGTGGTGTTCTTACTCAAACAATGTAACATTTTGACACAATTCAGCATTCCCAAGAAAGGGATTATTAGAAGAATCCTGAGTTCATGAGTGGGCAGTGCTGGACTTTTTGTTTGTGTCAATCTGTTGTCACAAGATGTACAAGAAGACAGATGCCAACTTCTTCCACTCTTGCTCTGCATCTGATGAGCCAGAGCAGCAGCTCCACTCAGAAACTACATTAACTCCCTGAATCTTCTCCTACCACTCCAATCCCACCATTTTGTTTATCCTCAAGAGACCCCATAGTTATACCAGATGCCAAATATTAAAGATAGGAGATGAGAAGTAGGAAAGGCTTCTACAATACCTATGTTTGGCTGGAAAATGATTTCTCCAGCATATCATTGCACATGATACAGTCTGGGCAAGACGTGTTAAATCATAGGGCTTTTAGACCTTATCAAGAGCCTCCAACATACAGACCTTCGGGCAACACACAGGGTCTTGGGGGAGAAGGGTAGAGAGAAAAAACAAGATGTCTTTAAAGCATCGTAATTGAGCCTTTCCCTTCTCATGTACTGCAACTTTGTGCTGTGCCTCCGAGGGGCAGCACAGGCTCAGTTATCGCACGCCAAATGGCTAAGCTATTGGGGAAACAGCTCTTGCCTCCTATCCGGTTCTCACTTATTTCTAGCCTGCTGGTGATACTCCAGGACAACACGTAACAGTCTCTGGGTTAGTATGGGTCAGTTCAGTAATCAAGCGAAGTTTAATTTTTAAAATGAGATATTGAATCTTTTAAATCGTCTCTGTGCTTACAGTCTGATGCAGGGACTGGAAAATCAAAACAAATACAATAGATACAATGATCTCCAGATAATTCCCATCAAGTAAGATTTATTTTGATGTCTGTTTTCAGACTGTTGCCTTCAATTTTGGAAGCACAATAGCATGAAAACATAATGTTTTGCTTTTAGGAGCTGTTTTTCTTAGGTTCTATTTCTTGCCAGTTTCTCAAATCTTTAGCTGTCTTGAAAGCCTCCTTTAAAGAATTGCTTTTGATCTAGTCTTACACAGTAGCAACCGATGCTGATTGCTTTTTTGCTGCTATTGTTAAATCAAATACAAGACAATGACTCAACTTTGAGGAAAAGCAAAACTAATGTAGGAGGCAAATGCTTGTGAGTCATAAGTGTAAAAAGGGAAGGACTGAAGAGATTTGCTCCTATTTTCTGGGATTTGCAAATCAGGTAAGAGTCTATCAGCCCCTTCACCATGCAGAACAGAAGTCATAGAGTGGCGCAGCTGGGGCAGCATTAATAGCAGATGTTTGCCTTCTGCTTGTAAGGTACCTCAAGGATAGAAAAGGCTTCCACTCTTGTTGAAATCCCTTGGGACCTGCCCAGCCTTCCTGCACAGTGACTCACATAAGCATATCTCTCCAGTTGTGCATCCATCATGCCCTGTGACCAAACCTGAAGGGGGTTTAATATCATAATAATAATAATAGCAAAATAACCCTGCCAAGGATCTGCGGTGGTGGTGACCCCGGGAACATTTTGAGAACAGACAGATGGGGGTTTTTGTGTGGCGCTCTGTACCTAGGGGCCAAGGTAAGATTTTCACCTTAGTTTTGTGTCCTAATTTCTCTCATCTCATCTAAAACCAGGTCAGTAATTGTGTCTCAGTTTGTCTGTTTCTAAAAAGATGGTAATAATTCCTGTTCTACTAGGACATGATGTGAAGGTTTATTAATTGATGGTTGAAAAAGGCATTAAGATCAAGGTGGAATAATTGCCTCGGTGAAGGTCATAATTAGACGTGTATCAAGAGATACAGCTGACTGTTGTCTGTGGTGCTTATTTAATCTAATTCTTGCATTTTAGCTACAAGTGTGTGGGTGATAAGGAGGAGAGCTGTTCTTACAAAGGTGTCCACTGTATTTAGCATGGAGTTTAAACACTTTGCTATACTGGCACCTGAGCAACCCCATGAAAATAATGTTATGCACATTAGAGATGAGAGAAAGGCTCACACTACAGTGAAGATAAGAAACAGACTTTGCAGTGGAGCAGGGTGGACCTCTCCAAAGGGAAAACAAGGGACAAAATCAGCAATCTGTGGTCTTGGAGGAGAGGCTCACCTGGCTCTCCTTTGCTGTGGGTCAGCTCAGGGGCAAACCTTAATCTGATCAAAAAGGGGATTATGAAAAGCTCATTTGACTCAGGCTGTGAAATCATGCTCTTGAATCCTAATAATTTCTACACCAACCAGTTGTCATGTCATCAAGAATTATGATCTAAAGTCGGGGGGAAAAGAACAAGCTGACACACTTTTGTGAACCCCAAACCCTACTGTAGACAGATCTGGAAGACTTCTCATTTGAAAAATAAGTATGTTTCCATATAGTACGCTCTAAAAAGTCCTTTGGGAAACTAAGACTCATATTTCTAAATGTAAAAGAACTGGAAAGTATCCCATGATTATCAGAAGAATTTGAGAAAATCGAAATTAACACTGAAACTTTGGAGATGATTTCAAGACAAGCATCAGAATGATGGATTTTTGTACTCATAAAAGCTTATAAATGACCTCATTTTAAAAAGAGAACTTAAAAAAAAAAAATCTTTTCTGCACTCCACTCACTTTTCTACTGAATATTTTATGTATCAAGGTTTTGAATTAAAATTCAAGTAACACCCTCCCCCCAAACACACCACCAAAGAACCAGCCGTACACACTAATCAAANTTTTTAAAAAAGAAATTTAAAAAAAAAAAATCTTTTCTGCACTCCACTCACTTTTCTACTGAATATTTTATGTATCAAGGTTTTGAATTAAAATTCAAGTAACACCCTCCCCCCAAACACACCACCAAAGAACCAGCCGTACACACTAATCAAAAGCAAAATGGGATTTCATCTCTCATTTCTTATTCCTCATCAGGATGCTATTTGCATACTATATTTTTCCAGCAAATCATGCTGATTTCTTACTGTTTGCAGCAATCCCATCGAATCCTGACAGTGAGGAGCTGCTCCTAGTCCTCCATAGTCTTACCACATGGTGGCAATATAACTTTCACCTTCCTGCTAAGGAGGTGAGTTGCCTCTAATTTCCTCCTTCATTACTTCTTACTCTAATTATTATATTTGCACGTGGCAATTACAGTCTTCCGATTTTCTGCTTTCCATTTCCTCTTTAAATTTAATAGAGTATTGTTGGGTTTATTTTGCAAATAAACTCTGCAACATTTCCAAGGATATTAAATCCTGTTCTATAGTAGTTTTTCTTTCAGCTAATGCAATATCACATGTTTCTCTGATCTCTAATGAAGTTTTGAGGACCACTCTGGAATTATTCCTTTTTGCCAACAAGCATTCATATGCCCTTCAGTATTAACTCTTTCCTTCCAAGTACTTCTCTCCTTTAGACTATGTTGCTTTTGTTGCCTCACTGGAATTGCAGGGGGGAAAGGAAAAGGAATCTCACATGATTTAAAACCATCTTAAAAAGAATACACAAAACACACAGGATTATGTACATAACAACAATAATAATAAAAACCAGTAAAAGATTCAGCCTTGAAAGGAATTACAGATGCATAAGAAAAAGTGACCCATGAGAGCTCAGGCCTTTGTAAACCACACTAAGGAGTACACTCAGTTACAAAGCCATCTAGGAGACCTAGCTGCACAGGACACTTGATAGTTTGCTTTGGTACGATACTTCCACTCTCATTAATATCTCAAAAACCCTTTAAAAGTGAAAAGAGATTCCTTCAAAATCCACAACTAAGGAATTTGACAATAAAAAGCATTTTAAATAATTATGAACAAATTACAGTATATAGACTTCAGCAGCATTTTGTGTGGCCGTACTCTTTGATGTAACTAAAACCGATAGACTAATTTTCCACTGCAGAGTGACATGCAAGAACTTTTATGGTCTTAAATGGTCTTCTTATGATTGGAGAATAGGGCACAAAAGATTTTCAGTCATTATTCCAAAAAAATAAAGACCCCAAAGTAGTCTAATCATAATTTTCTGCTATGAAAATAACAGCTTGTCAAGCTGGTAGCACAAGCTGGCTGAAAGTCTGATCATTCAGGACCAAGATGACACAGGCAAACACAGAAATGGCTAACTACCCTTTAGAAGAAAAGAACTGGGAAGAACTGCATCAAATCCAGCTCTATATGACCCAGCCGTGCCATGGAAATATTTCTCCAAGCAAGAAATCCAGTTTGCAATGGGAGGAGGGGAAAGCAGGTAAAGAGACTGGGGAAAACAAGCAGTTGGTGCTGTTCTTGCTGGAGGCTGCAGACCTGAGCAGACATAGAAACACTGGTTTATTCCTCAGTCTTATATCCAGTGCAGAAGCTATGGTCTAGCTCTGCTTTGGTGGGTAATGAAATGCAGCTTGTGATGTATCGCTCCACTCCATGTTTGCCATGGATTTGAAGAAAGCAACTACTGGTTACAGCATTGCTCAGTCCTTGTAGTCCTCAGCCTGCATCTCAGGAGACCAGAATGTGATTAAAGGTTTCTGCCATCCACCTGCATGTGGTTCCTCCTGGCTGTCCCATCCTGGCTGCACCACTGCACACCAGGAGCAGCTGCAACCTCTGCAACCTGTTCTGCTGCCAACACACTGCATTTGCAGGCACCTGGTGTCCCCAGCAGTACACACCTCAGCCAATGCATTCCTGGCCACTTGTATTTTACTACTTACCCCTCTGAAATTTTTAAGATCATCTTTAAAATACCTCATTTTCTTCCACTTTTCTAATTACTGCTAACTCTGTGGCATAGTTTCCCCTGTAGACCTGTACCCATTGAAGACTGGAAAACAGCTGGTGCAGAAGCTATGCCATATGGTAGTTACTTATAGGGAACATAAACTAATTGAGTGTTGAGGGTAATATAATCCCTGGATGCTTTATCTTTTAGAAACTGACAGTATGTCAATGTGATCATGTTAAAGATCTGTTCTAATTCTTCAGTTCTCCTGATGCAGAGCAAAATCCAGGTAGAGTCACCTCCTTGTCCTGGTTGGTATCAACACCATAGTCACCACTGGGCTTCTATGGCCCATTTTGAAAAATAGCTTGTACTGTAACATGCATGGCCTTCATGTATTAAAGGTCTGAGGTCCAGTGGAGAGCAGGTAACTCGAATCACTGGTGTGAAAAACTCATTTTGTTTTCCCAGTACCAGGATCTGAGCACGCAGTCTCTCATGCCTCATGCAACATCAAGCACACACAGCACAGTTTGGAATACTGAAGGTTGTTTTTCATGTACAAAGGTTTAACCTCCTGCCTGTTCTCTTGGAGGAAATGGTGGACTCCAGCTCTTCAGGGGCACCCCTCATCCCCAGCCAGCCCTTGGCAGTAACTCACCCTTTGTGTTTCACAGGTCATTACCTCCTCTGCTCCTCCAGCCAAAGACCCTCTCTGACCTCTGACTGTTTCCAGCTGGTATTAGATTTGGAGCTGTAGTATTTGTAATACTTTTTTGGTTTAGGTATTTTTTTCCTCATTAGGAGAGCTGACATTCACAAATTATGAGCTGACTTCTGTCATTATTTCTGATATCCTTTTGATTTCCCTACTACTATACAATGGATAGCCCAACTCTCTAGTGAGAATCACGTATCTCAGCAGAATTTGCACTCCTTTCATGTGGTTTTCACTGGTTCTAATTCAGACACAGTACATTTATTTTTGCTTTTTTATTTCTTACGGCAGATACTCTTTACTCAGGCCAAGGAGCAGTGAGACAAAGAGGCTTGCTACAGCCTGGAAGACCCTTACACGTGTCACAGACACCAAGCTCAATTCCACTGACACAGAAAGGATGGATTTTTGGTTTATCTGCAGTGAAACTGATCACCTAAATGTATTCTCTGTGTTTTATCATATCAAACCACAGGTTTAATTTCACAGAGGAAAAAATGCTCTCAAATTGGAATGATTTTGCAAAGACTTTTTAACATTGACACTCTTTTTTTTTCTTTTTTTCTTGGAATAACATCAGTTTAAGATATTTCCTTTGCAGTCCTGATAGCAGGCATAAAGCAAGACCCTTGAATTCCGCACCACGGTGCAAATCCAGAGCACCACTATAAGCTTCCATGGAGTTATTTCAGACTTCAGCTAAGCACAGCATAGGTCAAAATCTCTGCAATATTTAAAGTGCTAGTATACTAATTAGTTATTAAAAATACCAGCATAATCCAAAAATGGGACACAGATTTCTGATAGAATATTTTACCCAAGGCTATTGTAATGAATTTGGTGCAGAGAAATAGAACTCATGTACAAGCAGAAAACCATAATAGCTCTGTTATGCAACTTTAAATATGCCACTTTTTGGAAATACTCCATTTAATGATACAATATCCATTTTCAGATACCTACCAAGGCTTCAGGGCAAACACAAACAACTTCACTTTCTGGATACCTCTTGACTTAAGAGTACTGGCAGCTGCTGGCTGACCAGTGAGATCAGGATGAACACTGGCTTCCTTCCATGGCCCCAAGGAGACCACTGACCACAGTAAATAGCATTGTGTTCTCCTTCCAAATGCCTGAATGATGGTGATCCAAAAATCAGAGGATGACAGGTGTTGGGTTTGGCCTGCAGCCCCTTCCAAACAACCTTCTGAAGAAAGGGAAGGTTAAAGACCAGGCTAGAGCTGGCAAGGTTTCCCATGGTGCGGTGCTGCATTTTGAAGACAGTCCAGATAACAGCGCATTTTAAAGTTCTCAGGAGCTTGCTGATTTCTAGGCAGGCATTCATAATGTGCATTGTAAATGGTTCAATTTTCCCCGACCTTAGCCAACTGAGAAGGGCCAGCAGCCTGTTTCTGGTGATGCAATCCATAATGCAGGCTTTTTTATGACAGAGGAACCCTGATCAAAACAAGAAGGTGAGGGAACTTGTACCAAGCCTTTCATGACATGATCTGGTGAAATTTAAGGCTCTTGTATTCTGCTTAAACATAAATAAGGCAAAACAATGTTGCATCTAGTTCACCATTATTGCAACAAAATTATGTACAGTGGAAATTCCCACTTCAAACACATGGCTGAGGCCAAGAGTTGCTCTTCATTCTTACTTTGGCTACAACTGAAATGGCTTCATTTTATGCACATTTGATATAAATGAGGAGGCAAATAAATGTGCACCAAAAAATACTCATCTATATTTTCAACAAGCTGCTAAATAATGTCTAAATGGGAATTGTATGGCCCCGAGTGCTGCACAATAGCTGCATGTACTGAATGGACAACACTGAATGATGTCCAATATGCAAAACAGAGGAAAGCTTTCTATTTTTATATGGTGACAATGTCACTGAAGCACCACACTGGCTTTGCTACCTCACCTAAACCAGAAGAGAAATAAGGGAACAAATTCTACACTGCTTCCACAGCATCTCTGAATAACATCAGCATGTGCTTGAGGACAAACTAGTGATTTTTAGTCTTGGGATGCATCTGATGTTGTTTCCCAGTTCCAACTGTTTCTCTTAGCCCCATTCACCCCATAGCAGATGTGTAGAACTGCACATTCACCTATGTCTATGAAATATCTTCTTTGTGACTGAAAACACTGAAGTTCTTAAAAACAAATTGAAATCTGTATTCACTATCCCAGTGACTCTTCACATATCTTGTCAAAGAGGCTTTATTTGTAGTCCCATCAGGGCTGTCACTTTTTAAAGTCTGGAGCTCTGGCTTTTGCATTCTTTTGGCAAGAGATTTATTTATCTGGAGTATCTTAAAAAATTCCATGATGACTCAGTCTACTTCTTCATATCATCCTCCCCTACCAGGTCTTGGAGTTACTAATTACTGGGAAAGGTTAGCCTTACACCGTGAAATATTAGGATATCTCATCTCCTTCCCTGGTAACAGAGCAGGAATTTTAGGATTTACTTGTTTTCAGCCTCATGAATGTCTCTTTTCAAATTTGGGTATAATTCAATCATTAAAGTTCCTGTTTCTAAGCAGAAGTTCAGCATTCTTGTATTAAACCATGAAAAATGATGCATACAGACAAATTAGGCAAGGCACTGCTCCAGCAGACTTATCTAGCATTTTCCAAGTATTAACACCACTTCCAGAGTCCCAGGATTAATACTTCTAAACTTAAGAAAAATACCTACTTCACTTGCTTCAAATACTATAAGCATAAAAGATATGACTCAAAATAATTGCTACTTGATTTGGCAGCTGCTAGCAGGCACTGTACTTCTGAGGCCAGCCACACACGCTCTAAATATACCCTCTGATTTTTGTGAGATGTTGATTAAATTATGAAAAAGATTTTTCTTTATTACTGTGTTCTCTTTCTTCTCTTTATAAAGTCTAGAAAAGGAACAGAAACACTATTAGAATGAATCAGCCCGTAGCTTTGGACGTGTAGTTCCCATAAGCTCAGAATGAGAGTTTTGGGAAAATGCATGTGAGGGGGAATTTGGAGCCTTTACTAGATCTTGCAGCAAAAAAAAATCTGCAGTTTCATTGTCTTAATGCTGATGACACCCTGGCCTCTCCCACCAGGTGTCACTGTGAAGTCACATAAGAGGATCTCTTAGTGATAACATAAGGCACAGGCAGAATGAAGATGTGTAAGGCATACAAATCATTACTGAAAAAAGTCTTTTCTCACTGCTCCTCTTGCTCTCTAGCCAAAAATAAAGCACAGCAATACTGCTGTACATTAAGTTCAAAAGAGCAGAATATCAATTTTAAATGATGGATGCATACAGCTCATGTTGCATAAGTTTTCAATGCATGACATGTGAGCTAGGCTTGGTGTTGAGCTGCCAGTGTGATTCTCTCTGACGTTAGCATGAGAAGATGTCCAGATGTGACATTACAACCACAGTGTCAGGACTAAGTCTGGAATGGGAGTGCTTACTTCAAGATGATCTTTAAAGACTTCCAGGAGAATCCCTTCTCACTGCTCTGGTAGTGATACGAGATGAAGGAGCAACTCACATACAACTCTTCCTTTTGCAACCAAAGTTCCTAACACCCCAAAATATGTCCTGAAGACCAGCTTGCAAAATAGCTTCTAAGAGACTACTCTTACATCTGAGGACACATGCAGAAAACCACAAGGAAAACCCTCAGCTTCCCACTCTATGGATGGGATAGGCCCATCTATAGGTGAAAATCCTTCCTTCCCCTGCCACCAGTGACAGGAGCACACACCAAAGTGCCCTATCCCATGTCCACATGGTTTGCAAGTGTGCAATTAGCAGCAGACCATAACTCCAGAAGCTGTTCACCTTTATCTTTGAACACAGACTTGCCCAAAGGAGGTCACACTGGGACTTTATGACAGTGCACCCCAGAAAAGATCCCTGTCCTGCTCAACAGAGCCAAGTAAACTGACCCAGAATAACCCTTCTGGGGTGTCCCTGGTCTAGCAGCAGCATGCCAGCACAGAGGGATATCCTCCTGCCCCATGCCCCAGGATTCAGCATTACACAGTCCCAAACTCAATTAGCTTCTCAACTGCAACACTGGGACACCATAACCCTGTCTTTGTTACTAAGCAGGATCACGCAGGTGACCGCCTGGGAGGGTGCCTTGTCACCCTTTCTCACAACACCTGAGCACTCTGCACACACAAATGCTTGGTAACACATGAAGATACTTTAATTACACCATGACATAAAACATTTCTTTTGAAGAGTGCTCTAACAAATTGTATAAATGAAATGAATTTTATCTGCACTTTACTTCTAAAAACGTACATTACTTTTGTTAAAGTCTTATATATGTAATGTACATATGCATGCTCTTATCCTAGCGCTTTGGAAGTATAAAGTACTTTGGGCTATAACACCACTTGTTTTAAAATTATCTTTAAGACTCATTGTTGCTATAACATATTCTCAACCCAATAGCAATCACATAGCGAATTTAAATATAAAACATTCTTTGCTAGTGCTATGCATTTAAATGCTTAGCTGGTTTCAGCTGCAGAACTTTAAACTCTCTTTTATAGGATATCACTCCATTTTAGTATAAGCATCTATCAGGCACAGCTCTGAAAATGTTAAGTCAGACTATGAAAACATTGTCAGTACTTATTTTAGTAATAAACCCCATGTTTAATCTATGCTTCCATGTTACAGTAATCTATGTATCAACCTATAACCTTCCAGCTAAATGCACTAAGTAGATTAAGCTCTGATTGATTTGCAATGTTTTTCACTATATTATCAAAAGTCTACAAATCAGCATAAATACCTTGAAGATTTTTTCCCCTTTGGCAGATTTACAAAAACAGAGCTTAACTTGAATTGAAATGAGCTTCTGCATTTTTCCAGGGCAAAAAGCCTGTCAAATCTCCTCTAGATCTGCTCTGCTTCCAGACTTCGTAAAAACCTGTGATTAATAGTACAGTACACCTATTCTGTCGTGACAAAACGCACGACAGAAGAAAAGTGATTCCCTCTGGGTCTACCATTCATATGACATGTCAGGAGTTACCCCAAACAGTGGCACTGCTGGGACTGCCATCTGCATAATGTGCTGTGGAAACAGCTCTCGGGAATGGGTGGGAGGGATTTTTGTGGATGTGCTCTTCCTGATTATGGTAAAAGACCTTAAAAATTTGCTCCCTCAATTCAAAACACCAAGTTGGTTTTTTTTTGGGTTTTATGTGGCGTGTTTAAGGGAAGCAAGAAGCAGGTTGTGAGCTGTCACAGTAACCCAGCAGGCGCTGTGGGGAGGGCTCAGCTGCCACTGCTGGAGGTGGTGAACTTCAGCAACAAAAAGAGCATGCGAGGGAAGAGGAGTGCACTGAACTCTCTGTGATCCTGTCTCAGCGTTTCTCACAGCTCCTTTACAGACTATCTGCTGGAGATGGCTGCACAGATGGAACAAGATTTCTACATATGCTCAGCATCCATCCCGGTAGCTCGCTGAGATGGCAACAGTGCAAACAAACATCGGTTTGGGCATCCCACCCAGCTCCATTAGGGAGATGGAAAAAACACATCTACAAATGCCTGTGGTAATGGGGGAAGAGGGAAAAATAGCCCTGAGGTAGTAAATTTCAATCTCTGCCCAGATTTCAAGCAACTCTCATCTGGTAAATTTGGATTTAAAATGTTCCATTTATCCCACTGAAGAGGAGGCATCCACGAAAAGGAGAAAATTTGGAAAAAGAAAGATGCCAGTAAGTGTGTTGGCAGAGCACGTCAGCTGCTGCTATGGTAAAACTTCAGCCTCATTGACAATGATGCCTGAATTCCCATGGCCTCTGCTAGGGAGGTGTCATCCATCTCCCAGTGGTGGGATAAATTCCAGTTTCTTCTGGGATCCTGCTCCATCCATCCATGCATGCAGAGACCTGACATTTGAACACTGCAGATCCATCTGATTCCATGGCACCACAGCTTGTTCAAGCATCTGCTATGAATCTTTAGTCCTGACTCTGGTCCCAGGTTTACCTCCATCAGGACTGCACAAGTTGACGTGGTGCAAGAGAAACAGGTGAGATCACACAGTCTACTCTATTTGATCATACATCCATTCTTTTTCTCAGTACATTAGCATAAAGTTATCAAGAAAGTTCATTATAGAGGACAAATCTGAAAGTCAATGTCATCCAAGAAATTGCCTGAGCAATCCTGTAATTGAATAAAAGTATGCGTCAGCAAAACAAGTGTCATCACAGGCTTGCTGGCATGCTTGGATTTCACTGGCTTGACAAATGCCTCTCAGCATGGTGCTGTGTGCAAGGCTCTACAAGAAGACCTTGTGTACTAAATGACGTTTATCAGCAAAATACAGATACTAATACGTACATTTGACCTACAGAGTCAAACAGCCCTGCCCACAACTTTAGCAATGCAATCGATAAATAATGAAAAATAAAAGAAAATAAGCATCTTGTAACTTCATAGCCACTCCTCTGTTACTTCTGTGCTTCACAAAGAGGACATTTACCTGCAAATATTCTGTGGTACAGTGGAAACACATTTAAATATCAAAAGTAATCTAAGCTACTATCAGATTTTTCTGCTGATGTGTTTGATAAGTTTGTACAATGATTTATGGGACCAGCTTATCTTGGGGTGGCAAGAAAACCAATTTAATTTCATTCTCTCATTTTTGAGTCCAACAGCCCCAGGCTAGCTGTGATACAGAGTAACTTAAGCAGTGATTCATAGTTTTACACCAATTAATGGTGAACAGCATTTTGGAAACTATTATGTTCCGTTAAGCCTCAAGGAAACTGGGAGCAGCCCACAGTTAACAGGTGTATCTGGACACTTCTTTCTGTAAAGATAAGAAAAGTTTTGGACAGTTCTGGCACCTGCAGGAGAAAGGGTCACTTTAGAGGGAAACTGTGACAGGAAACAGTGACAGGTCCCAAAACCAGGATCCTTGTGAAAAGGAACTGTTGGCAGCATTAGCCAGCAACAGAGAGAGGTATGCATGTTATGTGCATGTTATGTAATTATATATATATATAAAAAACTTTAATTCTGATAAAATATTATCTTAAAAGCCTGTAACATCTCCCAAAGAACTGTGGATTGATGAGATCCTTTCCTAAGATAGTGAGCAGGTAAGATTATTTTGCAAGCAACTGCTCGCAGACACCTAAATGGCCCTTTGCCAGCTGAAAGGATCAAAGTAAAGCAGTGCTCCAGTGGTGACCCTCTACTCCAACAGGCCAATTTTCAATAGAAAGAAGCCAATTACTGTGAGGACTTGTCTGCTTTTAGAAAATTTTTAGATAGGAAGATCTGGACAGGCTCCAGAGCTCACCTGGTGCTCTGGAGAACAACTGATCATGTAAAATTGTTTCCACTGCCTTTCTTTAAAATAAAACCCCTTTCCCTGCCCAGTTCTGTCCTTTTCTGTGATTTGAAATCATGGCACGCCTATGAGTGATTGCAGGTGCCATTAAATAATGAAGCAGCTCTGTTCATTAAAGCCTGGTGATTTATTACCTTTGGACTAAAGGAAAGAAAAAACAGCCTGAAAACAGAATTCTTACATCATTTCACATTATTTCCAGTCCAGCACTTCAGACAACTGTTAGAATAGCAGATTTTCAGCTCTGTGGTCCACCAGTCACCAGAAATGTAATTCTGAAGGTCTAATTCCAGCCAGTTCTGTAAATCTAGAGTGTGACTTAAACTCATAACTAACTGCTGCACTAAATGTCATGTCCTACCTTCGTACAGCCAGTCGCTGAGCCCATTGAAAATAACACCTTCCTTTCCTGTGGAGACCACTCGGATGGCTTGTTTCCCCACATGGGCACAGTAATAGATGTTATTCTCAAAGATAAATATCTGATTTGAAGGGAAAAAGAAAAAAAAAAAAAAAAAAAATTAAGCAGTGGCTCCATTATAAAATCTTGCATTTTGCTTTTACAATAATTGGCAGTACAAAATCACATATCACAGTCTTATAGCATCTTTTGTCAAAAAAGGATTTCCACAGCTTGCTTCCAATGCCTAATCTGTCTATTAGCTAATAGAAAAATGCTAATTCACAACAAACTGAAGCCCTGGTCCTTTGATACAAGCTTTATTTTTCTCACTCCTGTCTTCATGTCAGAAATTGAGCAGTTCAGTTAGAGGGCATGGAATGAAGAATGCCATGGCTCAGGATTTTGAAAAAGTGGTCTGGGACATAGTAGCAGTTTTCAGAACTGATGTTGATGCTATGCCATGACTGATTTGGCTACTGGAAATGGCTCCTTGCTTGTTTCCAGCTCCTTCTGCTTCCTTAAAACATGGCTGCGTGGATTCCAGTTTTTAACGCAGGTCCAGCAGGGCAACATGCGTATTGAATAGGGGGCAGCCTACGTGGCTGCAGCACACTAGCCAACAAAGTATGAGGTTGATATTTTGGCTTGGGGAGCAAGTGCACATGCTAGAAGGACCCAACTGGGTGTGCTAGACCTCCTGTGCTGCCCCAGTCTCGGGGTTACCCTCCTATGAGAACCAGGGAGGGTGGAACAAAGGCACCCATGTGGTCTCAGCTCCCTGCCAGCATGGATGCAGCTGCCATAACCTCCAGCCTGTCTTTGGAAACCTCTCTCCTTCTGTTGTAAAAATCTAGTGGATTCAGGTTGATGAAAGATTACACAATCAAAATGTCATGGGACCCTGCAGCTCCTCAGGAAGACAAAGGCAGACCCACACAGAGGATCACCATCAGGTACCTAAGTCTGCCTCTGCAAACACCTGCTCACACACCTGGTGCTGTTTGTGGGAAAGCAATTCCATCTTTGAGAAGAATTTATAAACATAAAATTCTTATCAATCATAAAAACTTCAGTTCAAGATTGCCAGGAAAGGTGCCTAAGATAAGACTCCCAAATAAGCCTCCCTTTTTTTAAAACTTATTTTGTGTGAGTCATTAGATCCCCTTGTGATCAGCTGCCAACTGGATCTTACTCCATTCACTACCATTCTTTGAGCTTGGCTATCCAGCCAGAATTTTTATCCAGTGAAGTGTACATTTGTCCAAGCCATGAACAGCTGTGGGAAAATGATGTGGGAAATGGTGTCAAAGGCTTTACTAATGTCTAGGTAGACAACATCCACAGCTTTTCCCACATCCACTAAGCAGGTCACTTCATCATAGAAGGAGATCAGGTTAGTCAAACAGGACCTGCCTTCCATAGGCCCATGTTGACTGGGCCTGATCACCTGGTTTTCCAGTACATGCTGTGTGACAGCCCTCAAGATGATCTGCTCCATTACCACCCGCAGCTCTCAGGTCAGACTAGTGCCCTGGTCCTCCTGGCCCTTCTTGTAGATGGGCATCACGTTTGCTAACTTCCAGTTAACTGTGACCTCTCCAGTGAGCCAGGATGCTGAGAAATGATTGAAAGTGGCTCAGTGAAGGCTTCTGCTAGCTCCCTCAGTAACCTTGGGTGGATCACATCCAGGAACAACAGACTTGTGTGTGACCATTATGGGGGCTTCATTCTGCTCCCTATCCCTACCTTTAAAATCTTTTTAAACCTCATTCAGATTGCAGACATGTACTGAACAGAGAATAAGAAAGCCATTTAGACTGAAAGACAAACTGTTAATGTAATTTAGAAGACATTTACAAATGGGTTTTTATACACCTGACGATACTGGAATAAATGTTAGGTATCTTAACCACAATAGTAGAATGCAATTTCTCATGTTACAGTCATGAAAAGACAGAATTGGGAACAATATTTGCTTTCAGCTTCTGTTTCATATCCTATGTGTTTCACCTAAAGATGAGCTGGAAAGATTCCAGAAGAAAGTATAGATCCTAATTTAATTTCAGCAGCAGTTACAGTGAGTTTGCCTAAAGGTAAAAAGTATGACTGAAACTGTAGCTTGCTTTTATTCTTTTTAAACTAAGAAAAGCTGCATCCGATTAATATTTTTGAAAGTAAAAAAATGTTGTGGAAAATACTACAGTCCCTTTTCTACTTTGATTTTTAATAAAATCAGAAAAGCCAGATGAGGGGTGCTAAGTAATGAATTTTACATGTTAGCTAGTCTGCATACAGGAGGGTTGCTTAAATGTACATAAATATCAGGAAGACTAAGCAGAATAAGGTACTCTGCACACAAATAAATCCAAATATCTGTGCCAGAGAGCTAAACATGTTTGGGGCACTTGGGTGGGGGCTCTTCTACAACAGGCACGGAGTCGAGTTATTCAAGCAATACAACCCTTCCCTTGCCCAGATTCTCTCAGCAAATGAAGGTTTTACAGTATTTTGCACTGTATTAAATCTTAACTGAAATTGCAGGAAAAATAAAGAGGGTGGATTGACAACCTGTTCTTGCCCTTTGCTCTGTAAAGCATTGTAATATTTTCTGTCATCACTGTTTTGTCTGTCAAAGCTTCATGGCACTAATCAGGCTGCATGAGGTATTCAGCAGCTGCAATGGAAAAATAATATAGTGCTCTAACTTCAAACTGTCTCCGATATCATTCAGAGCCAAACTGCAGCACCTCACAGAGAATATAAAATTATTCTCCTAACTACAGTGCCTTGTACCCTAAAAATGTCAACCATAATCAAGATAAAAGATAACTGAAGCAGCCCAAGGAAGATTTCTGTGTAATGTATCTTATAAATTAGGAAAAAGCTTTTGAACTTCCGTTATTCATCAAAATGAAATGTCTTTGGATTACCTCATATTCTGGGTTAGAAATCTATTAGACAGTATTACAAAATACCTATATAATGCTTTCTTACTCTTTTGGTTCTGTGGTATCAAAGCAGTGCTTTGTATCAAATGACCACAACCCTCTCTGCTAATTAGAGGATAAGAAATTTTAGTAAAGAAAAACAAACAAACAAAAAATGTAGGGATATCACTTACACATTATTTTATACTTGCTTTACATAACAGTTCTAGACTAATACAGAATGGCAACAGAATGGATCAAGCTCAGTTTTATGTCTCTCTGTACAGGAGACAAAGAACAGACCTGAATTTTCTGGTGTCTTTTCTTTTGATGTGCCTATTTGAGCAAGAATTTGCCCCTGACATTCTTGCAATATATATGACTTTTATTGTGGACAGCACATGAAGTCCAATGCTGTGTACAACTAATGATATGGACAGTAAACCTGTGCTATGTCAGGAAGATATCCCCATGTTGAATACTGTGTTTATGTGCATCATGACAGCCCAGAGGAAAGAGAAGATATTCTGAAAGAATATGAATGGAAACATTCATACTTAGATGAAGAAACTGAAATCACTAACTCTATAGAATAAACAAGGAAGACCTAATAATGAATAGGATGCAGAAGAAAGGAAAAGCATGTTTTTCCCTTTCTATTTCTGCAACACAACAGAGAAAGCAATGAAACCTAGAAGAAAGTGATTTACAGTTGGATAAAATTAGTTTTCCTGATGAAATTAGAAGTAATGCATGAAACTCCTGCCCACTGGATGTAACAGAAGACAAGAACTTCATTCTTTTCCTGCTGGGTATTAGAATAGATGCTCAAAAGATGAAGTACTTAACAAAGATAACTGGAACATCAAGGAGGGTTAAGATAAAGGTGGTCTGGAGGTTTTGTTTTGGATTTGTTTGTTTTAATGCATTCACTTAACCCCAGAGTAATAAAATCATTGGGGATTTTGCTGTTCACTTTATGTAGCTCAGGATATCACCTGAAACTTTCAGCATAAGATAGAACCTCATTAGCCTCTGGTATCAATACACCACAAACTCATGCAAGCTGGGAAGAAATCTCTGCCTATTAGCAACTTGTATTACTACTGATTACATCAAAACTATTTGACATCCTTGTGTGACACAACTAATATTGGAGGAAAAATACTAGACTGATTGGACCACAAACCTGGGACAGTAGGAGATCAAAGATTAAGTATTCATCCAGGAAGATAAATTTACACAGTAAGGTAAATGTTCAAACTAATAATAAAATAAAATTTAACCCACTTAAAACACAGAAAAGCCTTAACAACACTGACTGACTTGAGGAGTCATTTAAAATGTTTTTCCAGCTGCTTAAAGGCTTCTGAAGTAATGTTCTCTACCAAAGTGAACCAGAGTTCACTTTGGTAGTAATTATGCTTCAGTAATTAAAATACTGGTAGTTTTAAATGGATTAATTTATGCACCTTTTCAGGAATCTAATGAAAATAATCTCTTTAAGACTACTGCAAAAGTCACAGTGACCAACTATTCTGAGCAGATTAATACTACACCTCCTTTAATGGTTGTTCAATCCAACTTCCAGCCAAAGAGGTGAGTGAAGCTCCTGTTTCTTCACAGACCAAGAGAAAATAAAATCATGCCCATTAATCTGCATTTTTACTGCTTCTATTCATTTTCCAACTGTAGAGTGGCAGTCTAAGTTTATGTTCTCTTTACCCCATCACTTCTAACATGTATAGCTTGTCAACTGAATGAGCAATATCACTCAAATCTATCATCTCCAAGTATAAAGTTAATGCCTGGATGCTTATTACTTTAAATTATTAGCACATTGTAGAAATGTGAATGTTTCCCTCACATTAGAAGGCAGCCCTTCACACTGCAAGGCCAGCCCACAGGATTTAACTGTGAGAGTAGTCAATATGGAAAGGCTGGCCACTTAACACGGAAAGTTTGGTCAATAAGGACTGGCCTTCATGTATAGACAAGCACAAAGTCTTGCCTTGATGCTGTTTTAAATTCCAAATCAGTCCAAACTTCCTTCAAGACTGAAAAAAACCAGCCACAAAATAAAAGGCTCAGTGAGTGTGATGGTATAGATACAAATCAACATGCTAATATCTCCTCATCCAACATAATGTACTTCATTGTTTTCTGTTTTAAAATGTTAAAGCCTTCTTTTGTTTATTTCTCCCCATTTAGAAATCTGCTCTTTTGCTGGCAAACCAGTTTACCTGAGGGCATATTCTGCAGAATAAATAACAGATTCATTTTATAATTCCACACATCTCCCAAAAATGCTTGTGCTTATTTTGCAGAATCAGTAAAAAATATCTGTGGAAAGGTAATTATCCACGGACTTCACTGTTGTAGATGTTCAACAAATGCACAGAAAAGGCACTTCCTACCCCAACAGCATATAATTTTAATAGCGATGTACTTTTGTTCACATTCTACATGTGAAAAAAAAATGAGAGACAGGGACACCAAAGACAAGACTTAGTTGCCAAAACATCAGCATTTAGAGCCACTTTAAGCCCATTCATGCATCTAAACCACCTAGCAGACATGACAGAGGACATAGGGAAAGTCTCTGCTCTCACAGAATAGCATCTAGAGACCACATACTTTTAACATTATTTAGCTGAGGTACTCTAGGAACATATGTTTAAACAGGCAAATCCTATTTATTTTAAATGTTGCACAGGAAGACTGGCAAAACCATGAGTCCAACTTGGGTAGCTTGAACTCTATTCCAATCCATCAACCATAAAGTCACTCTTACTGTAACTATTTTTACATCAGGTTGACTATTATAAGCTTGTGAAGGCTCTGAGAGAATAGATCCAAAATGTGCATTGTCCAGCCATGAAGTGCATGTCTATAACTGTCTATTTATTGGGAGAGTGATGGTCAGCTTCAACATCATACACTTGAACTCATACTTCTTTTTTCAAAGACAGACCTATGGCTACTGCAAAATCCCTTTTATTGAATAATAAAGAAAAAGTTCTTGTATGTGTCTTGCTCTGTACATCTGTTGTTATACATTGCCAGCATTGGTGGGATTCAATACTGTGCACAATTTCGTGGCCTTTTGTAGATGGCCTTAGACAGATGCCAAGTACAGCCAGCAGAGAGATGGTGGTACCAATGAAGACATAAAGGAGAATAAAATCTGCCTTACTTCAGGGATTATTCTCCAGCAGCTTTTATGCTGTGCTGGGTGCTCCCAAGTCCAAACAAACTCAATCAATGCAATTTGCATAAGTTAGATATGTACCACTTTGAGTACAAACAGCCAACATCAGATGTCTTCATCCACTCAAACTGTGGACCATTAGCTCTGAGGGTAATGGCAGCACAAACATGAGTTTAAATTAGACTATCAGTAGATTAATATGGGGGAAAAAAAACCACACCAAAACAAACAAACAAACAAACAAAAACAACCCACAAAACCAAACCAAACCAAACAAAAAACACAAAAAACCAAACAAAAAAACAACGAAAAAAAACCCCAACCAAACCAAAAAGCACAGTAAAAAGATGAAATCAATCCAGGAGAAGAGATCATCCTCCCTCCCAGAACTACTGATAAGCAAGACACTGGCTTCTTTGTACACATGTTTTAAAGTCTCTGGAAGCCCTCTCCTCCTGCTGCAGGGTGGCACAGACTCAAAAGAAGGACTGTAGCATATGTTTAATGACTATTGCCTCAATGTTGTTGCTCATAGTCCTAACCACATCCAGGTCCGTAGGCTCTTCTACCTAAACCCCAATCACATCAAATCTCTTAATCAACAGCCACCCATTTCACTGTGTACGTCAGAATACATGGGAGCAAATTCAGTTAATATTTTTAGGTAAATCCAGCCATCTATAAAGTTAGGCAGTCCTTGAATGGTACAGAACCACATCACTTTGGTATATAATTGGGGAATCAACTGCCTGAAATAAATCTACATGCAATTTAAGGTTCCCACCTACTGTCAATTACCCCTTCAATCAAGAGTGCATGTGAACTTTTGTATTGAGTTTACATGGCAACTTTATGGTATCAGCAAGCAAAAGAGGGATGCAGGAGTGGCTTCCCTGAGAAGACACCAGGAGCTGACCCCATATCAGACAGAGCTAGTTCTAGACAGCTCCAAAACACTCACTGCTGGTCAAAGCTGAGCCCATCAGTGACTTTGGTAGTGCCTTTATGACAATACATTTATAAAAGGGTAAAAACACTGTGCAGCATATGTGAGAGAGGAGTGGGAAAATGTGAGAGGAGCAGCTCTGCAGACACCACGGTCAGTGTGGAAGGCAGGGAGGAAGTGTTCTAGGCAAAGGAGCAGAGATTTCCCTGCAGCCCTTGGTGCAGACCATGGTGAGACAGGCTGTGCCCCTGGAGTCCATGGGGATCCATGGTGGAGCAGATACCCACCTGCAGCAAGGGGATGCCCAAAGGAGGCTGTGACCCCATGGGAAGCCCATGCTGGAGCAGGCTCCTGGCAGGACCTGTGGTCCCATGGAGGGAGAAGCCCAAGCTGGAGCAGGTTTCATGGCAGGAGCTGTGACCCTTAAGGGGACCCACTCTGGGCATCCTGTTCCCAAAGGACTGCACCCCGTGGAAGGGGCCCATGCTGAAGCAGTTTGTGAAGGACTGTCTCCCATGGGAGTGACCCCATGTTGGAGCAGGGGAAGAGTGTGAGATGGAAGGAGCGGCAGAGATGAAGCATTATAAACTAACTGCAATCTCCATTTCCAGTCCCACAGTGCCACTTGCAGAGAGGGGGTAGAGAAATTGAGAGTGAAGTTGAGCCTGAGAAGAAGGGAACGTAAGGGAAATGAAAGGCATTTTCCGTTTTGTTTTATTTCTCACTATCTCAAACTGTTATAATTTATTGGCAATAAATGAAATTAATCTCCCAAAGCTGAGCCTGTTTTGCCCAAGAAGGTTATTCCTAAAAGGTCCTGCATAGTATTTTCTCACTCAATCCCACTGCGGAAGGGTTGTGACAGAGTAGCTTGGTGGGCAGCTGGTACCAGTCAAGGTCAACCCACCACAACAGTCCCACAGTTTAACCAAGCATGTAGCTTGTTTTTCAAACTTTTCAGTATAATTCCTTAAAATCTCTTAACTTCTGTTCTCTTTTATTTTTTTTTTTTTGGGGGGAGGGGGTTATGTCAATGATAGGAATGTTTTGTGCGGAACTGTGCGTTAACTAGCTACATATTGATATGATTTCACATATCACATTGGCCTGAAAGCCTCAGGAAAATATACAGATTTAACTTCCCAATATGTCCAGGAAGTAGAAAAGTATTACCTCTTTATTTACATACAAAGTAATGGGTTGAGGTCTGTAACAGAATCACAGCATATAACTGGGTTCTGAAAATGTCAGATCACAAACACAGATAGTTTGGAGGTTGATCAAGCTCTCCCTGGAAATGCACTCACAGAAAGACCTGTCCGTTCTTCCCTCCACTTCTAGTGCTCTCCAATTCCATTCAAGTATTTTGGTGCTAGCCCTGCTCAAGCCAGGTTTGTTTTAACACTGACATATGAAACCTGGAAGCTGAGTACCCTGAAAATGAAAAACTGCAAAGAAAGGAAGATATCCTGCTGTTTTACCCAAGTTAAAACTTGCCCTTATTACACAGAATCAGCATGCCCATCCTCACCCATGCAGCATCTTGAAACAGAACGATAATTGTGTTTTCATTTTGGGATATGAAGGAAATCTGATGAGCACAGTACTGGAAAAGGTTTTGTCATTTTCCAGTTATCATACATCAACTGCGGCAGAAAAATGTGTGATGCATTCAAAATCAGTTCTAAAGCTTGTTGATGATTGGCTATGCATTATTTAATGAATATTCTGCCAATTTCTTCTTTAAACCTCGTAAAATACAAACTTTGATGTTCAAATAGCTTCCATTAATGCATTGTCATGAATGTAGTTCTTAATGCATATGACATAATTACACTAGCTTTTATCAATTCTTCAGAAAGGGTGATAGAACCATAAACTGATCAACAGTGAGTTTACATAATAAGAGCTATTATTTTAACTAGGCGTTTCTTGTTGCCATTTAAATATAGCTTGATAACAGGAGAGAAACAAGACATAGGACAAAAAGCTAAAAAATATTTTCATTCTCTCCATCAAATGGTTCGTGTTTGCAATTTAGGAAGGAGACAGATAACAGAAATGATGGAGAAGTGAGATAAAGAATTTCTTGAATCAACTTCTTTTTCTTTAAAAAACCAAAATGTCATTATTAAGCCCAGTGACGAGCCAATTAAATTCTTCCACACAGTCAAAACATTGGGGAGAATCACATCTTGATAAATTATTGTCAGAAAAGGCTACAGTTTCAGGTTCTTATACCAGGGTTTATCTTTGCTTTAATTCAAAGTAAGAAGCTAACTCTTGACCAAGCCAAGGATTTAGAAGACATAGCAAATAGATAAGGCTTACTTTAATTCAGCCTTCCCCTTGCCAGAGATGGGCAATGGACACATTTAGACCAAAGTGAGGCCTATACCAATTTTAAAATGATTCTGTGGGAAGGCTTTCAGGACAGAAAAGCTGAAAACACCCCAGGGGGCCACTAAAACTGGCAGTACAGATTAATGCACATAAGAATAGTGCTGATCCATAAACACATCAAAACCAGTATTTATGTCTTCTCTTTGGAAAGTGAAGGTTTGTTTGCATCTGGTATCAGTATTGTAAGACATTAAGTGCATGGAAATCAATGCAATGAAAGGAAATGTAATTGATTCTGCAAAGGAAAACTGTCGGAGTTACTGTAAAAGTCAAATGAAAAATCTGCTGCCTTCATTGGCTTCAATTACATATCCAGGAAGCATAGTGCAGAAGAGTCACCATGTGTAAATTGTGAAATATCCTGATTTGAGCTCTACATCTTGGAAATTGCTAATATCTTGTGTAAAATACATATTTAAGACCTTAATTTTGCTTTCACTACACATGATCAACTAAGAGACTAAGTTGGAGAGAATGAAAAGGCATCCTCCTTGTCTTCAAATAAAGAAGTATTTTCCATTTCTATGAACAGTGTCTAAGCCCCATTTAAGCGCTCCTGAGAGAGGATGTGGCTCTCCAGCTCTGGGGTGAGATTCTCTCTGGGGCTGGGGGACATGATCACCTAGTCTGTAGGGGGTGGAGTAAGTGAAGGAACAGTGGGAGAAAGTAAGAAGACTGCAACATCAGAGGTGTCAAAAAGGATGCTGGAGGATCTGAGACCCTGCACGAAAGAAGGAGCAGGCAGAACCTGAGTTGATAGGGCTAGTCAATGGAGACTCCTGTGAAGGCTGGAAGCTGGTGACTTTAAGCGCCATGAGGAAGAGTCCCCAGCTCAGGAGAAGCTGAGCACATCAGTCCATGGGATAAAGCTTTTTCCTGGGAAACTGTCACAGCTGGGTGAAAAATATTTGCAAGTGATATTGTTCAGTTATTAAGCATTTTCTAGAAAGCCTATATGTTGCAATATGCTGTCAGTAACACTTTAAGTTTTTTCTAAGATCATCATTCTTACTAAATCACATTTGTGGTGTACCCACAGTATTCAGTGAAGTCTGGAGACCTCTTCTCCAAGAAATATTAAAGCTCTCTTTTGAAAGCAGAAGCTTTTGTAGGATCCTGTGTTTTTTAAGGTCTTTAGAGACAATCCAAAAGTGGCAAAATCAATATTCTAAAGTCCCACATAACGGGCTATAGGAGTAAGAACTGAATTCTATGATCTGGAGATACATTCCCAAACTTTTTTCCTTTTGAATTCATCACAGAAGAGATTTTTTTTGTATTCTTCCAGCTTAGGTCTTTAAGAGCATTAATATTCTTCTCAGGTTTCTACAAGCTTCTTTACATTTTTGACATTGCATCATTACAAACACTGTAGATTTCCATTTGTATTCTGTGAGCAGGCTAGTCCACAACATGTACACATTCTAATCACACCTAGAATCTGCCAGACTGCAGCCAAATAAGCAATTATCATGATCCTGGAGATTTTAAAATTTATATTTCAAGAAAAATAGATTGTCCTATTTTCTGCTTTTCAGGGAAGAAAAAAGGTTTATTTCACCTCAACAAAGAGAGCCATGTCTGCTCGGATTTCCTTGCCCTGTATTCTAATGGGGTTATTTTAACATATAACTGCCTTGTTATATTAAAGAATGTATCAGTAAATGTACCATTTAGTATGGACTCTGATTCTGCTTTTAAGTTCCACTTGATGGATTGTCTTGTATTCTGTAACCTAATATTGCTGACAGTTATGTAGGGTATCACTATCAATTAGATTATTTAGTGTGAAATAATACAGCGTTTCATTTTAAATATTTTATTGTGTTATAGAATTAATATCTGGCTAAGGAAAGCATAGATATTACTTGTCAGCATAAAGAAACTGGGATTCAGGGTTCCTTCAGGTACACATCTGACCTTGGAAAGTGAGCTAGAGAGTGTAATATTCCTCTTTAATACAGTATTTAGTAATAGAAATGATAAACAGCAGCTGAAGAGTAGAGCTAACTGAACTGTTCCTGAAACTTTCTCATGGCTCTGAGGAATGGCAGATTCTGGGGAAGCAGAGACCACCACAACACAGGTGAGCTACTCCACAGTCCCTTAGATGGCACTGCTTAGTCTTGACTGTGGCACCCTAACATCTTTCGCTTGATTTTACTCTCACCAGTGAATGTTGCTATATAAAGTAAAACGTAACTATTTTCAGGGCACAAACCAGCAGCTTTCCAAGAACACCATTTTTCAGAAGTATTTATTTGAATGGTCATCATCTACGAACCATGGTTCTATAAAATGCCAGAAACCCTTATGCACAGACCTAAAGTAGATACCCAGCTGTTAGAACTCTGAAATGAAAAATGCCTTTAACAAAGGCATAAAGCACATCTGAAATTAAAGATACATAAACACATTAGATCTCTGTAACATAAGACAATTTTCAGTGGAACTGACTCTATGCTAGAGTTGCACTGTTAGGAATTTTGCACTACTATTACACTGAAGTCACAGAGGAAGCCTATTTCAGTGTCTCACCTCCAGGGGTGATGCCATAAACACTATATTGTCCTATGTCTCATATTTGGATGTAAGAGCTGTAACTTCTTTTCTGATTTATTGGTAAAACTTCCCTGGCAAAGAACCAATTTAATTTTTTTCCACTGAAACCTTTCACGCCCACAAACAGAGCAATGTCTTATTTACAATAAAATCACCTGTATCTTCTTTCAGTAACATTTATTGTAGCATCTTCTATTATTCTAAATATTTTGCTCTTTTGCCACTGATGAAAATGCAGTACCAAGAATGCTGAGATGGGAAGGGACACAACCATTCTCAGCAGAGCACATAACACTGACTGTGCCAAAGCTTCCCTCTGGTGTATGAGAAAAGCATACATCAAGTCCACTGATGTCAAAGGAAATTACAATGATATGTAAAACTAAAACTAGGACACTATTGCCACTGTAATCAAAGAGATCAAAGAGCAGAGTGCTCAAAGGAAAATAAACACTTTTGCAATGGAAGTTTTTGAATTGGGGGAAGGGGGGAGGTTATGGGAGGAGAGAGAGAGGAAGGAGAACCCACAACCAGAGTAACTTGTCTAGTTTTTCAGTGTATGTGTAATACATTTTACTGGGATTTCACTAAAAAAACCCAACAAAACCCAAACCAGTCCAAACCATATTCTGACACTAGATAAGGGGAAGAAGAAGGGGAGACAGCACATCATTATTCTGAAACTTTTGTTTTTCCAGAATGCAGGGACCATATGAAAAGATATCAGAATATCCCTCACCATGCTTAAATAGGGCTTATATAAACATTAGGAAAGGGAGGGAGGTAATGGGGGAGATAACCAAGCCAGAATAATTACACACAGCTACTTATTGATACAGGTGTCACTGCAAAGAGAGACGGTGAGAGAACAGCAGCTTAAAAATAATGATGCAAAAATCTATGAAATAA
This sequence comes from Agapornis roseicollis, assembly GCA_002631895.1. NCBI lineage: Eukaryota > Metazoa > Chordata > Aves > Psittaciformes > Psittacidae > Agapornis > Agapornis roseicollis. Next base: position 52,971 of record NDXB01009347.1, read on the forward strand.
TGGTGCACAAATAGACATACAGAAATTATAGACACAGCAGTTCAAAAGCCCTGCTTGATTAGGAATAACAGTGGATGGTTCCATACCTCCTGTGGAAATGGTTCGCCTCCCTTGGTATCTGCAGCCCTTCTACCTGGAACTAAGCTGGCATGACAGACACAAATTCAGGCAAGGAAAAACCTACTAATTAGAGGAGTTACTCCAGCTTAGTTCCAGGTGTCATCACTTCACGACCTTCTTTTGCATCTAGGTATCCTGGTTGGGAAGACACCGTGCTTCAGTGTTAAAACAAATTGCTAACAACAAATAAGATGGATAGGTTCAGGCCTGGTGCAGTAGGATCTATCATTCAAATGTTTTAATATTTCTCTTACTTGTATTACACTTTTAAAACAGCAATATATATGACAATAAATGTTTACCAGCGTTAGCATTCACTGTTTGAGGACATCTGCAAACCCCCAACATGGCAGGGGCTGAAAAACTTGCTCCTCCATTTTTTTAACCTGGTATTTGCATTTCACTGAAATAGAGATTTCTTAATGCAACTTCTGCACCTGCTGTGAAACATAACTTCTATTACTTTAGAACCAATTATACACTTGATTGCTGCACAATCTACAAGAATAAAAGTTAGTTCCTGCTCCAAAAAAGTTGACACTGGGAAAGGTTTATTGACTGTGAATGCTGGAGAAACGAATTTTAACCATTCTGTGGGGTTGCAGTAAGTTCAAGGGCATACAAAACTCCCAGCAACTATAATCCCTTTCCTGTATTTTTTTGGTACTTTAAAGAAACTGAAAACATTAAAGAACTGACGGGCAAGGAGAACCTCAAAAAAACCTTTCTTTTTGCTGAAGAATAAATACTATGATCTATGAGAGAGGTTTTCTTGAATTATAACTGCTGCCGCCAAAGTTGTGCAGAACTGCTTCCTCCAGCATCTGATGTGTCACCGTTATCATTAGTATCTGCCAGGGCTGCTATAGATTCTGATTTAAAAAAATAAAAAGGAAAATAGCAGCACGGCATTAGTTATCCTGCTTTTGAAATTGGAATTTAACAGCTCCTGTGAAATGTATTCACTGTTGTCAACACAGGCAAGTATTGACTACACATTATTAGAGTGGGCCTACTGCTTGCTCCTTCCTTTTGACAATAGGTCCCTATTGTCACATACCTGTACATACCTGGCTTGTATTTCCTTAAAGCAAATATTTTGAACCTGAATGTGCTTATTTTCGGATGACTTAGATTAAAGCCTCCCGAAATCTTAAGGTTTTTTGAATTCCTTTAGCACCTTAGCCACAACTATCCACTAGACTGTCTCTTGCTCCTGAAGCAGTCCTTGACTTTAGCCATGCTGCCAAGCAAATCAGTGAAGGAACCATTTTCACACCATCACGCTGTATTTTTTCTTGGTTTTGTTTTTGTGGGTTGGTTTGTTTGTTTGTTTTCAATAAATAGAGGGGTCCAAGCCTGTCAGTCACACAGGTTTCATGAAAACTGAGTTCATGGTCAGTGACTACTGAACCTTGCATAGCTATTACTGGGGGAAATGCACCACAGGAACCTTGAGCCCTCTGCATGTGGGCAGAACCTCACTCTAAAAGATGTAACATGATGAAACTGATAAAATACTTCAGTAAGATCAATTAGCAGAAGCTTTTATTTGTAGCAGAATTGAAATTTCAAAGGTGGGTAGCTGTTGAGTCATAGATCACAAAAAGAGAAGAAATCTAAGGAGTGAGGATTTTAACAAGGGATAAACATGTAGAGAACAGGGCAAAAGTACAGCCTAAGACTTTTTGCAGTCCTATGATGTCATTTACATCCCATATTTCTAGAAAGCATCACACAAACTGAAGATAATACAGCTTATTCACTGAAAATCATCAAGGCCAGTGGGCTGATATTAAGGGGGACTTGGGGCTGCTAGGTGCATCATGAAAATGGTAGATTGTGTTTATAGACATTTTGCATAGTCATTTGCACCCACAAACAGTGAATATATCACACTGCTATTCCAATTTAACAGTATTTTTCATTCATTCTACAAAGGCATAAATGATGGCTTATGTAGGGCAAGTGAGAGGAGTGACCCTTTTAATAATAGCCACATTTGGGAATTCTGTTTCCTCTTGCACTGAAGTTAGTGGCTCTCTTTCTGTTGACTTGGGAGCTTATATTGGGAAAGGTCTAATTCTTCCAACAGCTTTGGAAGACTTAATTTGTTAAGACTTTGGCTGAGCTCTGAGAAAGGCTGAAACATTTTTCCAAGGTGCCAGAAGCAAGGGCTTTTTTGCATTCTGATCTTCTGACATAGATTTTCTCAGATCCAATATCTGCCATTATTTATACACTCTGTTGGCATGTGTGGCATTCTACAGGCTACTAAGAAGTCAAGAACCATGCTCTGAGAAGTTCATCATCTAAGAATTGGCATATAATTTAATGAGTAAGGACAAAAGAAAACAAGATAAATAGAAAATTGCTCCTGGGAAAGTTCCACTGTTTATTTTTAATCACAAAGAATGCAGATCATTCAGGCTGTTTCTGTTTCAGCTTTGTTTCTTCTTTTTTGAATGATTAGACATGCAAGAGAGAAAGGGGTCATACACAGCCACCAAAAGTTCCCCTAGGAAGGATGAAATAGAAGCTACAAAGGGAATAATAAATTTCAGATCTGAACACTCTTACTCTCCTGCCCTACCTCTCCTTTGTGTTGCCAAGGAACAAACCAGGAGATTTCAAGGGGAAAGCTTTTTATTCCCTGAAAGTTGGGGTATCTTCAAGGGGATGCAAAACCCAGCCACCCACCCTTTGCTCCCACTTTTCCTGAGAGATGCAGCATGAAGTCAGGTTGCAGGCTGTGCACAGGGTGTTGCTCTGAGCAGCACTGGAGCTGGCACACGCTCAGGTATCTTAGCACAGTTGTAGGATGACCCTCAAATACTCTACCATGTGTTTGGTCCTGTAACTACCCAGAACCAGGGGAGCTGATGTACTTCTCAGTTACTACTTTTCATCTCACTTCACATTTTTTCTCTCCTTCTCCTTCAACACAGCCCAGCCTACACTTAGCAAACACATTCACATGATCAAGTTTAAATAGACTGATTTTTCTCTGCCTTTGCACTTGATGATCCCCACAGAAGGAGACACGAATTTCAATGGCAATTCTATTCTGAGTAACTCAGTCCTGAAATACAGAACAGTGAGCATTGTATGTGTTCTCTATCAATAACATTTATAATGCTTGTAGATTTAAAAGAAAAAAAATCCCAACATTTTTCATTACCCCTGGCAATTCTCTGATGATCATTAGCTATAAATAGATTATATTGATGCATATAAAAGCCTGCTGATTTTATAAATCATAGAATCATAGAATAGTTAGGGTTGAAAAGGACCTTAAGATCACCTATAACTTCTATAACTTTATTTTAAGGTAAATGACTGGCAAGGAAAATAGCAAAAAGGCACATTTATTAGGGATATGAAAGACAAGGCTTAAACTACCAGTGATGTTCTCCTCATTCACCCTGATTCCGGATGCAAGAGCAGGGAACACAGCTGAATTAAAGGCCAACAGATTTATACATATGGAAGCCAACCCACCCCCTTACTTCTCACACCCCCCCCCTCCAACCCAGAAATGAAAGAACAAAATCCACTGTTGCAAGATAATTCCAAGATTTACATGAAATACAGTAGTAACAGGAGTATTTGGAGGTACTTAAAAAAAAAATCTGCCATGTGACCCAAAGAAGGGACATATGCTAAACTTGAGGTCTTAGGGAATGAAGTTTTCAGTGTATATTTCTTAATAAAAATTAGTGGCTAATGATATAAATTATTTCAGCATTAAAGAATAAAGCTGGGAGTTATTCTGGGCTGTATAGACTGTCCTGTTGTATGTAGAATTTATCCATTTTTATATGAATATTTTTCCTTTCTGCAAAGTTATGCTACTTTGGTAGAGAAGGCAATGGACAAAGTAAACTGCTCACCTTGACTTTGGTATGAAAACAAAGTTAAACCTTATTTCCAAAGTGGAATTTAAGTACACCCATTTAGTTTGGTAAAACTAACATGAATGTGGATAAATAACATTCTGTGACTCAAGGTGCTGAAGGCACACAAGTTCACAGCAAAACTACATTGAAGACAGGAAGATTCACTTGTGAAACAGGGGAAATCACTGGCTCAATTCAATATTAACTTTCAGTTAGTAGACATAGCTTTTGCTATACAGTGTGAAGCTCATTTTATTAGACTTAAAATAGAAAGACCTAGTGAACACTAAATAAAAAATTGCTGGTCTGCTTTTGATTTCTTTGCCAGGTCCTAGAGGTATTCTCCAGTTTTAATCATAATGGATTATCAATGGATTGTACATTGTCATCAGTTGGCCAGAAGCCTGATGATGAGGTCCCATTGGTCTTCACCAACAAATATGAGTTTGGTCATGATTGGACCCCAATCTCTGTAAATTGGTGCAAACTGCTCAGCAGTGATGTGCTGGGCAGCAGACTAAGGAATTTGAAATACCACGTTAGAGGACGAAAGTGGGGCACGTTTATGTCTGCAATGGAAAAAATGAGCTCCTCAGAAGTCATTTTGCATAGAGGTAAAGGCTGCTGCATCTTGAGGTTGCTATCAGGTTTGAGGCCAATGATTCTGTCAAACTTGATTTTCCTGATGGAGCAGAGGAGACACTTTCCTGTTCCTGTATCTGTTATGTTTCTCCCCAGCCTGATTTGCAGGCTGGCAATTATAATGTCTCCTATTACTGTTTTTTAAATCACAAAATTCGAAAACAATCTAGTTAAGGACACAGACAAAAAATCCCCAAGAGAGGACTGGGGACAGGAGACATATGCCAGATTTTCTCAGATAATGAGCTTTTATAGCTCATTTCTTGGTATAAAAATTCCATACCAAAAAAGAAGTTGTCACTTTTTCTTTTCTTGTTACAGTAAAGAGAGAGTATTTGGAATATTTGATTTGCACCAGGAAATGAAGCCAGGGGATCCGGCCAGCAAATATGTGCTTTAAAACCTGGGCACATCCAAGATGGCAGTGGCTGAGGGACAAAACACTGGAGATTTCAGGCTTTTTGCAGTATGCAAGGCTCTGTAGAACACAATGAACCCCTGACAAGTGGCTGTATTATTAAAAAAAAAAAAAAAAAAAAAAAAAAAACACAAAAATTTCCC
>NDXB01009347.1:58325-89595 GCA_002631895.1 Agapornis roseicollis
AAAAAAAAAAAAAAAGAAGAAAACTCTGAAAATTTCCCAGAATACACGTCTGTCTGTTTTGCAAACAACTATAGGGCAAATTCAGGGCAAATCCATTTGCTCCAAACAGGAAAGCTAATATTAACATATCCCTAGTGCCAAGTTTGCAAGTCTGAAAACACGCTGGTGAAGCAATGATATGCTAACTAAATCACACTGCCTATTATGCCTATAATCTGTCCTGTGTCCAACACTGGGAGAAGCAGGTGCATCCTCTCAAAGAGCTTTCATAAACTGCTCTTTCTGTGCACTTTTAGACACAATTACTTTTCAGTAAATGTATATATTTGGGAATTTTATAAATAAATTACATGATAAAACAATCCCCATAAGAAAACTAACCGCACAGGTTTCAAAAAAACTAGTCAATGAAGAATTATTCTTTCTGTACTTCCAAACAGCAGCATTGTCTCTAAGTTCATTTGCACACTTATTCTTTCTCTTACCAGCTGTTGCCCTTTTGGACCCCAACCAGCATACTGAAGCTTTTCATTGCTGACCTCAGGGGGATACAAATTCTGGGGATCCCTGCAAAAAGAGAAAAGTAAGATTTCAGCTTCAGAAATGTGCTTATTTAAGCTGGTGCAACCCTGTTTTGGAAATCCACCATGACCTCGTGAGGTGTCTTTCAGCTGAAATAATTTAATATTTAGTGCCAGATTTCAGCAGATTATTTTTACCATAAGGTAAGCACCATACCGCTTGCAAGCATTGCTAAGATCAAGTATTTAAATGACAATTTCTGTTTCTTACGTGAAGTTTAACATATTAGTTCCACTGCTGACTTGCCTAAGCTTCAAGAATTAGTCAAGGGATGACAAACAAAGTATTTGTATTTATCAACACTTATGATGTCCACAAAGGGTAAACAATAATTTTATTTTTGAATTGTATTGCTACAAGAAAAATAAATTTCATCTTCTTCACCTCATAGCTTTTCTGCCTAATAATTTTCCCTTGAACATGATGGTAGAAAAGTTTAGCAACTGTATAACAACAGATATGTAACCTGGCTTTGAAGGGAAAACCTCCCATTAGTACCAAATACCTAACTATTTTTTAGAAAATAAAATCTTGTTCTTTCATCCATTACCTTCATTTTGTAGCAGAACATCAGTGAGACATAGCAAACGCAATATAGAAAAAGGAAGGGGTTTTTTTGTAAATGCCAAAGCAGCATAACGTTATTTTATCACAGCACAGACAGCGTTGCCTTGACTGTATTTATACTCAGCACAAATAATGACATTATATATTCTGAAGTCACACTGCTACCACTCTGTATATAGTAATATTCTATAAACAAGAACTGGATAAAGCCTGGATACAGTATGCCTCATTAGCAGATCTCAAACTGCTTTAAAAAGGGTATTACTATCAGCAGTCTACAGATAGGAATAACAAGGCACTTTCAGGCCATCACCACCTAAAACCAGCAAAAAGAACCAAAGCCCTACTTGCCTTTAAGAAAAAGTCCTTCTTTTCTTGTACACAGTTTATTTCTTCATTAAAGGCAGTGTTTTCCAGACCATATTTTAAAAACAGAACAAAACTGAATGCAATAATTAGACACTAAGTGAATTCTCTTTATTGCCTCTTTTGTGACCTGGTGCTGCACCACTGTTACACTCCAGCATTGCCCTTTCAGGCAAGAACTCCCTTAGCTGCACATTCCCACTGCACTGTTGTAGTTTCCTTCTTCTATAACTCCTGCAGTTGATGTAGCAACTTCTGCTTTCCTGCTGGAAGATGTGTATCAGTAGTTACAAATGATATTCCATAATGTCTGCAAGGCCCCTGGGAAGAGGTCCACAGAGCCAATTAAACTGCTCAAGATGACAAGTTTTATGTAGCTGGGATCCACTAGGAGTGTGGAGGAGGAAGAATGGTTTGTTGACACACTGATCCTTCAAGTCTCAGGGTGCTCAGATAGCCTTTGGCTCTATAGCTGAAGTGTCATCCACAACTCTTGCTGGCAGAGTAAAATTTTATCCTTTCTTCTCATGGTTTTCATTGTCAGATATGGATAAGAGAACACATAATTCTCATACTGAACTCCTGCTAACAGCAGCTACAAAATTCCCATTGCAGGAAGAAGAATAAACACACATACAACTTCTTCTGGATCTTTTCATACTTATATGCATTATGTACTTAAGTTTCAAGTCAGCTATTTCTGCTAAGACTCATTTTTGGTTAGCTATCCTGATTATCTTAACAGTGAATAACAGCTGAGTGTAGAGGAAGAGAAAAAAATAAGGAATCAAATAAAAATTTCTTATGGAAGAAAAAAAAGTTCTTCACTATTTGCCAATCTAGTTCTTGTGGGTTTTTTGGTTTTTTTTTTTACTCATGATGAAGAGAGGAGCAAGATATTACAGACAGAGGGAGAAATATCATCCCTAAATAGATTATACAAACTGTAAGAAATCAAACCTGTAACACTTCAGGTGGAGCTAAGGGACAGATACACCAATTACAGGCAATAACTCAGACAAGAGCCCAGACAAGTCCTGTCAGTTCTGTGCATTGCATCACCTTTTAGAAGAGGAAAACTCTAACACTTTGAGAAATGATGCATAAACCAGCTTTGGGAGCTGGTAAGACAGAAGGAAAAGCACTCCATGTGACCTATCCACAAAGAGCTCTGCAAAAAGGCAAATCCATCTTCCCATTTTTCTTATATCATTGAGAGAAAGCAGAATTGCATCTCTTGAGTTCCCTTGTAAGTTCTTCAGGATGGCTGGAAAACTTCCTTTCATAGCAAAATCTTGTTTGCTTGCCTTAATGCCTTTTGATAAATATGTGGATGAAAGAGCTGACGGAATTGCATGTTGCCTGGAGGTGCCTGATTTACAAACCTAGTTACTGTAAACCACCTCTACATTCAGCACATAACAGCATACATGTCCAGGTAGGGTACTGAAGATAGGTGGTAGCCAGGCATCCATCCTCATGCTATGAGTTATTCTTTTCTACCACAGGCTATGAAAGCAGTCTAAGATTGTAGTTTCCCCCCCCACAAACATTCCTAAGAGTTGGACATTTTCCTCTTGGTAGATTTTGCCTTGTTCCTCATCTCTTCTGAACAGAATTGTTTTCCCCAGTGTTGCAACATCCACTCCCTCACCTGCAGCAAACATCAGCATCATTTACAAGGGGATTAAGAAGACATCCCTCCTTGCCAAGCCTGATCTAGCAGGCCTCAGAGAAACTGCAGGAATGATCCGGAAATGGGCTGTGCTAGCAGTGCTAAGGGAGACTGGTTCACCTGTGAACCTCACCATGAGAACCATATACCCACACACTTACTTGGGCTGCATTAGGTGCATGGACTGCAGTGCAATACACATGGAAACCCTCCCTAGCATTCCCAAAAGTGAAAATCACTTAAGGGATTCAGACCAAATGAACACATACATGGCAGGAGCACTTGCCCATTTTCCAGCCACTGCATAAATGGGTTCTCATGCAGGTCAGCTCCTTCTGTGAGGCATGTTCTTGTTGATAAGCTGCAGTCTTCCTTAGCTGTGCCCTTGTTTTAACTCCAAAGAGCCTGCTTAAAATTTCCCTGTATTTTTTTTTTCTTGAATCAATCAATATTATGGGTCATCTCAGCCTCTCCAAAGAGCCAGTGCTCCTCACAGACCCTCATAATTAGGGCTTGTTTGGATCTGAGCTTTCCCCTTGTGAGCTCATTTGTGTAGGATGCTGGCTTGGAAATGGGCTATTCTAAAAGTAGTCTGTATATCTCCTGTTAGTGGTTTGGATAAAGAATAAGGTTTATTGCACCCTCACACTGTTTTCATAATTTCCTTATGAAAAAGAACCTTAATCTTCATTTCCCATCAAATAAATGGCAAGGCCTTATTATCATTTTCATTTCTTAGAATGACTGATTCTAAAGCTTGGGAAAGAAGTGAATAATAATGTTATTTTAGGCAGACAGAAGATGGAGCAAGTGCTATATAAACTCTTCCTTGTTGAGGTGACATTGTCTGCACCATAGGCTATTAAATTGCTCCAGACATGGGCATGACTTCAGCACAATGTTCAAGAAACATCACTAATAGCAAATTGTAGTAAATTTGCTCATTTAGATGAAACTTTCTGCCAGAAATTCTCCCTTCAAAATTTCAGAATAAGGAAAACTCCTGAGTGCAATTAGTGTGCTGCCTGCCAAATAATTTTTGCTTGTAATTAAGCTTAGAACATATATGTAGAATAAAAGAAACTAATCAATCATATCAGGTTGCCTGGTTTTGACCTTAAAGAATACTATGATTAATGAGGAACTATTGCTTTTTGTGAATTTTTTACATCCATGTGTTCCATTTTTTAACAATTTCTCCTATTCTAAAGAAGACAAATTTCCCTCAGAGACCTCATGGCACAGTCTCCCAATGAGCAGAAACAAGACAAACTGTTCTATATAAAGTTCTTCAAAAGCATCTTAAAAACAATAGACATTTTCCGCTGTAATTGAGGAAGAGGCTCCTTTTACTTCAAGAAAAAATGTTTTACAATGACTGAAAAAGTCTGAAACTGAAAAAAGCAGTTAAAGTCAGGAGTATGTTATAGGCTGTTCTTCTGGGATCTGGTTTAATAGCTATTTTAATTTTAAATACAGAACACTAGGATTTGCGCATGCTGCCAATGTGAGCAAAAATGCAACAATTTGCACCTAAGGCTGCTCTATGCATGTCCATCCTCTAAACAAATAACTAAAACTATGTATATGAGCTGGAGTGAGTTTTCAAGAACAACTTTGGAACTCCTTACTTAACTGGGCCATAATTTTGGAAAACATGGGAAATACATTAAGTTTTCAATAGAGTATGTAAATAAGTTAAGGAAATGCAGTTAAAAAGAAGTGTGGGGAAGACAGAAACATCCCCTCTTCTTATTTGCATCAAGCCAGCACTGAATATTTTGAAAGACAGCAGCCCTAAGTACTGTAAAAAATCTGTCTATCTATCTATCTATCTATCTATCTATCTATCTATCTATCTATCTATCATCTATCTCTCTATCTTACCTATGTTTCTAAATTATCTGTCTTAGCACCAGAACATCTACTTCTAATAGCATAAAATCAGACAGCAGCTTAGACATTTCTTCTTCCTTAGAAAGAAGGAAAGAAAAATGAGATCTAAACCACAATTAGAGCAGAAACCTAGAAACGTTATAAAAAACTGGAAATGTCATAGTATTTAAGAGGTTTGATTCATTATGAGAAAAAAAGTGCACTTTTAGAAATAAAAAGAAATAAAGAAAGAAAAAAATAAAAGCATGCAAAACATGTGTTCATAAAGGTATAAAGAACCATAGATAAGGACTCAGAGAAAGAGGGAAATATTTCCAAGAAATAAGAATGCCATCTTTTGGGAAGCAAAAAGGCATTGTTAAACAATTAGATGACTTGTTTACTTCAGTATTCACCAAGGAGAAGAGCAGACAGGTGCCATTAAGAAAATTGCTTCTCAGGCGATACTCAGCCCTGCAGAGACTTGCAGTGAGATAGAATAAAATATAATACAAATGGGAATCAAAGACTTGCCAGAACAGAATATTGAGAAAGCAGACTGTCAGAAGATGCAACTAAAAGAATCCTCCTGGAATTGCAATAAAAGTACTTAAATAGATGGGGAAGGTTCTCCCATTCATCTAGGCTCATCTGCTATTCACTGTTTAATGCACATCTGCACACATACACATATTCTCCTTACAGCACTTTTCACAGAACAAAAGCAGAAGGAGGTAATGAAAGCAATTTGAATTTATTAATTACAACTACAGATACACATCAGATCATTCAGCTGTTCTTAAAAACTGCTGAGCTCGCCAGCCATCTTGTCCAAGATGAATTAATTCTATGAATGTAAAACATAAAAGATAAAAAGCAAGGGAATCTAAAACATTTGTTTGAAATTTGGCAATCCAGTCTGATTCAAGCTGACAAGCTCAGAGGTCTTTTTGATTATAGTCTACCTGTGTCTGTAAAGCATCCATCAACATAATATTTGGTACTGGGCTTATAAATTCTTGCACAATACTCATGCTACTTTAAAATCAATCACTTATCAGAAAAGAAGCTACCAAATTCTGTTAGGGATTATGTGAAAAGATGGCACAGGCTTGCCTTTCTAAAGAAGATCTGCAAAAACTGACTTTTAAAATGCACCAGAGACTGGTACACAGCTAGGTGTCATGGTAATGCAGGCTGGAGAACTGAGGGCCATTGATCCAAATCTCTAGGTTTTCCTGAGTAAGCAAGCAGTGGAAATGGTCCTTAGAAACTAGTAGCATTACTTTAAAAATGATGACATTATCATGTTTCTCATGTGACCCCTCTAAATCATAGCTGACAGAGTGAATTTTTATTACATTTTTTAAAAGAACTTTTGTTCCTGGAGTCATATTTTGTCCCCTAAAGAGACAATGAGAGGTGATAGCATTCAGGTGATAAACACAACTGCTTAAAAGTAATTTTCTTTCACTCATGTAATTTCCTCTTACTCTATAGAAAGTTTCTCAGCCAGCTCTGATCTCAGAACTACACAAGGCATAAAGAAAGGCACTGGATTTTATCACCGTTTCAACTCTATTTATCTATAACAGAGGCATGGAAAAATGAAAATCGAAATATATTAATGCTGTCAAGGCTACTCAGAATTACAGCTAGCCAAAGATTCAAAATACCTGTAAAAAAAAAAAATACAGGTTGAGGACAAACAAGCCAGTAAGCACTGATGTTTAAGGACAAACTCAAAGATCTCAACAGTGATGAGCACGGGATGAGTGTACATGGTCCTTCAAAACAACTCTATGAGTCTCCAGGAAAGGATGTTTGTGATGAAACCTTAGTATTTCCTATCCATCTGAACTTGTCTGACTTCCAAACCATGATAAAAATATAGCACTATGATGTGATGCCTGCAGAGAGCAATATGGGTTTATTAGCACATAAAATGAGATACAGTCGTGATCTACTACTACTAGAGCCAGAGGAAGTGCCTCATTACAATATTACTTCATTGGATGCTGGGTAACACTTTGAATTAGGCCAAGAGATTGATTCTTGGGTTTGTGATCTAGACTCATCTAACAGTTTGTGTTACTGGGTTTCAGAAAAAACAGAATGATTCAGTATTCTCCACATCTTTTAAGAGTCTTTGAGCAAATCTTCTTTCTTCTCATGTCAACAGGATAAGGAGATTTTGGAGTTTTGTGGTTTTGTGCATAGGTTCTCAGGAATATTGAAACACACTATTCTTCTAAACAGCCTCTCCTCATACAGATCAGATCGTCATCAGTTAAAATAAACAAGGCATATACTTAATAGGGCCATTATTTCAATTCCTTATCAACAGTGATATGATCACTTTCAGGCAATACCACAACCAGCCTGATTTCAGATAAATTTCAAAAGTGAACTGCAAAATACTCTCCTTATTTAAAGGACCAAAATACCACTCTAGCCCTACAGTTCTGCCTCATAAGGGGGCCTATAAGGATGCTAGGGAGGGACTCTTCGTTAGGGACTGTAGTGATAGGACAAGGGGTAAAGGGTTCAAACTTAAACAGGGGAAGTTTAGACCGGATATAAAGAAGAAATTCTTTACTGTAAGGGTGGTGAAGCACTGGAATGGATTGCCCAAGGAAGTTATGAGTGCTCCATCTGTGAAGGTGTTCAAGGACAGGTTGAACAGAGCCTTGGGTGACATGGTTTAATGTGAGGTGTCCCTGCCCATGGCAGGGGGTTGGAACTTGATAATCTTATGGTCCTTTCCAACCCTAACTGTTCTATGATTCTATGATAACAGACATGCCTAAACCTTATTTGTGAAAGAGAAATGCTCCTATTTGAAGTGGGGTGTAACTTTTGCTTTCACAGCTCTACATACAAAAGGTCCTTTCATTCCTCTATCTCCTCATGAGTGACATGGAAAAGAAGCTTTTCTATTCCTGTCTTATCTCCTTAAATTCATAATGGAGCATACAGTAAATGGAGGGTTAGGGTAACGGATGAAGAGACATCAGGGCTGGTATCACACAGTCTGGGCTACCACCCTGGGATTTTATCACCTTTGCCATAAAGAGACTTTCTCAGTGGTTATGGTATCAAGGAAAGCCCCGGATGTGTCATCCTTTCTTCAGCCAATGGTCTTTTCTTGCATTTCCTGAAATTCACCATTTCCTCATATGTTCTGAACTCCCTTAGGGTGCAGGATGCCTATTTTAAACCCCATGGCAGTGAGGAAATGCCCATAATCTTGCAGGTTTTGGTCTTCAAAAATGGCTTTTTCCCAGGTTCCCACATGCAGTGCACATTCTTTGTGATGTGTAATCAAACAATACCGCACTGAGAGTTTAAGTAGGCTGAAAGAGTTTCTCACCCAACCATGGCCCAGGCTGCAGGGTGTCTCCACAGCCCAAGAGCAGCAGAGCAAAAGCAGCCCCCCTGGAGAAATGCATGTTTCTTGTTTCTAATTTAGTGGACTCCCTCCCAAAACCTTGAACATTAGGATAAAAACACAAAGAAGTCCCAGTCCCCATTATGAAAATCCACACACAGAACAATTCTATTTCTGGGAAGGTGATGCATAGAAACAGCAATTGTAGGGACTGTGGTTAGTTGCCTGTTCAGTGGTCTGCACCATCAATCTACACATTCTCTGTCCAACTCTTCATTCTCTGTCATCCAACATTTTCCCTTTTCTGGCAAGACTCTATGCACTAGTTCAACCTTGCTGAGTGTAAATGCAAAAGAAAATCCACGCCAACATGCCAAGTTTTGGTGGTGGCTAGCACTGGGATGTGTGTGTACCCTGAGGTATGCTTTGGAGGCTGGTCACAACCTGGTGACTGGAGGAGGTTCATTTGCACTGAGACACACAAACATTTCAAAATCCAGATAAGCTGCTCACCAATGAAGCACACTTTATTCAATAATATAATTTAATAGGAGCTCCGGCTTCATTTCCGGGTGCCCTCTCAGACTAACACAAAGGAAGAGTTTGCTTCAAACCTTTATTTTTTTCTTCCTGATGAGCCATAAGCTCTTGGCCTTTCCTGTAACATAAGGAGGTTGGTTGCTGGGCTTTTCTCTGCAAAAATGCTAACATCTGCATCTAACTATTAATTACCAAGATCTTTTCTTTTTTGGTTCTTTTAGTCTCAGCAGTCATTGCTCTAATCCTTAATATCAAGTCCTCCCATCAGGGGACTAATCGTTGTTATTATCGCTATACATGATTTCTAAGGTGTCCACCCACATCACAACTGATTCTGAAAGAGAGAAGCATGTGGTAAGAATTGCTTTGCCTACACAGGAAAGGAACATTTACATGAAAACTGCTATACAGTGACCAACATGGGCGAGCAAATGGTAAATCCCCTCCAGAAATGGTATGTTGTTGAGCTGCTAAAGTGGATTTCCTCCCACCAGCACAGCCAAGAGTCCTGCCTGAACTGCCTTGTGAGGCTGAGCTGCTTTCAACCTGCCACTGCTTGGAAGTGAGTGATGCTCAAATAACAGCTTTGCTTAATAAAATGCTGGCTCACTCTTTTTAAAGAGGTACAAAATGTATTCCTAAGCAATAAGCTGGTATGTGATTTAACCACTGTTCCAGTGATTTAAAGAGCATTTAATTCAGATGATTATAAAAAGCAAGAAGTCGAACAGCTCCATCAGGGCTTGAGCCAAATGCCAGTAAACTCAACTGAAAGATCCCTACCCAGAGGATTTAAGTTCAGGCTCCACCATCAAGCTGTCAAGTTCAACTATTTTGAGGGTCATTTTGTTGTCAAAATACAACTGAAACAGCATGTCACATTATCAGGATGGTGTTATTTCTAGTCTGGCATAAAAGCCACCACACTGCAAATCAGAGGTGTGTTAATTAACTATATAAGCTATCTCAAAAAGACATAAAAACTATGGAATGATAATGGTTACAGGGAGGAGAATAAAGTAGCAGTAACAGATTCTTCACAAACTGTAGAATGAATATTTCTACCTTAAAAAATATCACATTGTCATTTGGTTTTACATATCTTTTTTATAAGGGTTTATTTCAACCCCCTTATAGCATTGTGGAAGGAAAATATTCAGCTCCTTTAAGTAAAATTTAATTAGCTGAAAACAGACTCTATTAAATGCAGTACTTTTTCCTCTTAAGATAAAATGTGGGCTCTAGTACAAGTTTATAAATGTTAAAAAGTTAAATTGTACAGCACTCTCTGCAGTAATTATCACTCATCACTTCTGTCAGGTAAGCAATGTTTCTCTCCTTGCTTTGCAGATGGGGACACTGAGGCACAAGAAATTTCTCTAATGCTACAGAAAAGGTGCAGAACAGGCCAGAACAAAATACAGTAGAACAGCCTTGGTCAAATGGACAGATGTGTGCAGCCAAGCCAGTTCCCTGAAGCTTAACCATGATTTTAAACAATGAAACATTTTCTTTTTACTGTGAACATGGAAATTTGACCATTTGGAAGGAAATTCTTGCCTTTCAAAATATGATAGGGTATGAACAAATCTGATTAAGATTTATTTAATTAACTTTACCTCTTTCCTGCCAGTAGCTTGTACAGGAACATCAGTGAGAGCTCTGCAGAGAGATCTACAGACATCACTTTGAAAATCTACTCACAGTGAAGCACAGGTTCAGTTCCTCCTCCTGTTATCACACTCCACTCATGGGACTTCTCTTGAAGTCACTGGGAGTTCAGTGTGGGGGATGTGTGCAGTATTTTACAGACCCTCAGCAGTGTAGGCGGGGAGAGCTGACCTCAGCTCCGCAATTGCTTCTCTGATCTACTCACCATGTTCCTCTGATTACACCATATACATTTGGTAAGAAATATGGATTCTGCTTAGGCATAAGTGTGTACAATTCCCTCACTCCCATACACAAAATCAGTGAGGAATGGGAATAACTTTCTTGCTGATCCCTATATTTAGAATCTCCCATTGACATGCCCCAGCTGGATGTGTTAACACTGTGCTGAGAGCTTATACACAGGGGTTCGCACTAATCCCTGCCACTTACCTCTGCTTAGAGGGATACAGTTCATGCAGGACTGGATGAGTACTAGGAGGTCTGAGACAACAGATGTTCTATGCTGGGCTTTAATTCAGGGAATGTATACATGCCACAGAACTATGAAAAAGTGTAACATTTTTGCTGGCCACAGCAAAAAAAATAAAGCTCCTTGGGTGCTCATCCAAAAGTAGCTCTTGCTTAGGACCTACAGTGCCAGATCAAACTAGTGGTCCAGAAGCGCACACTGGTGTGAAATGACTTTAACACTTCTGAGGATTAGACTCGGTAGGAGCAACATTATTAAAACCCATAAAAGACCAAACCGTATCCTGGGCTGCAACAAGAGGAGTGTGACCAGCAGGTTGAAGGGGGTGATGTTGCCCTTCTACTCTGCTCTTGTGGGACCTCACCTGCAGTATTGTGTGCAGTTCTGGTGTCCTCAACATAAAAAGGACATGGAGCTGTTGGAACAAGTACAGAGGAGGCCACGAGGATGATCAGGGGACTGGAGTATCTCCCATACGAAGACAGGCTGAGAAAGTTGGGGCTGCTCAGCCTGGAGAAGAGAAGGCTGTGTGGAGACCTCATAGTAGCCTTCCAGTATCTGAAGAGGCCCTATAGGGATGCTGGGGAGGGACTCTTCATTAGGGACTCTAGTGACAGGAAAAGGGGTAACGGGTTCAAGCTTAAACAGGGGAGGTTCAGATTGGATATAAGGAAGAAATTCTTTCCTGTGAGGGTGGTGAGGCACTGGAATGGGTTGCCCAGAGAAGTTATGAGTGCTCCATCCCTGGCAGTGTTCAAGGCCAGGTTGGACAGAGCTGTGGGTGACATGGTTTAGTGTGAGGTGGGGTTGGAACTAGATGATCTTAAGGTCCTTTCCAACCCTGGCTATTCTGTGATTCTATGATTTTTGGTGGCTGAATTTCATAAGTAGGTTGTTGCCTATATTGTATTGATAAATTTTTATTTTCCAAAGTTAGGAAAAATAATATTAGGAAATAACTGCATATGGCATTTGTGTTCCACCTTTTTCCCAGCCCCCTGAATAAGAGCTCCCTGTTCAACATCCAGACCTGCAGATGCTACCGTAGCACCTATAAATTACAACTAGCTGGCAATTACCATGTGGCAAGTGCAACTGTGGGGTTATGAGAGGAGGATTGCAAAAATATTTATAATGCAGACAGCTGTAAGCAGTTACCGGCAGATACATCTGAGCACCGTTCAGAGGAAAGCAGATCGGACAGCATGGAGGGTACCAGGGAACATGAGCAGCAAGCACAGAGGCTTGTTCCACTAGATGGCAGCCGGTGCCAGCATCTCAATTTTGGGTGAACAGCGGAATAAAAATGGGTGTCAGGCAGGAAAGCTGAACCGAACATAACCTCCCTACACACCTCAGCCCAGGAAAATAAGAACTGTGGATTCTAGCTGGCTCTCCCTGTGAAAACTGAAAACCACGGGTCATTGAAAACAGAAGGTAAATGTGGCAAAACTAGTAGGGGTTTCTACCCTGAGTTTACCAAGATGCTGTGAGGAGGCTGGAGTAACAAAAAAAGATATATTAAACCTGTGCAGTAAATATCTCTGCAGGGATATTTACTCTTTCTTCTACCTCGGGTTTATTTTAATTGTTAAATAAGAGCCTTTGAGTCTATGTTATTGGTTTATATTAGTTATCCTAGAGAGAGCCGAATTGTGCTGCTTCTTTTTATTGGGGAATTAACTTCCATAACAGCTTTCATGGAAAAAATGTTGCAGTCCTGCACTCTGTATGAAATTCCATTTGTAAACATATATGCTAAGGATGTGCCAAATTGACTTGGAAAGCATAGAATAAAATCTGGAAAATGCTGGTATTAGCCCGTTTTGATTTCAGACACAGCCTGAATCTGGGGAGTCTGTAGAACACAGCAAAAGTAATTAGAAATTTCTCTTTAAAAAGCAACTTATGCTGGCAAATTAATGTCACTTTATTTAAAAGTGATGTCACAGATTAGTTTAATTGGCTTCCTTATTAGTTAGCCTCAGCAGGGGTGTAGCAATGGCATGAGTGGGTGCAAAGTGTAAACTGCCTGTCCTTCCTGATGAGGCAGATCACAGCTGAGGATGAGGAACAGCACAGAGAGAGCACAGGGAAAGCCACGCTATGACAGCCTGGTTCCAGGAGTATCTGATGAGCAGGAGGGATATTGTAGAGGGTAGCAAGGATGTTTAGCAGAAGTCACTACCTCGGCTGTTCATTTAGAGATATGCTAATGTGACGCTGGCACACACCAACAGGGCATAAAGCTGGTGCCTACTTGCAGAAGAGGACTAACGCATGAAAGGAGTTTGTAGAAATGACAAAGAGGTTGTTGGTCAGTGCAAAAGCTTTTGTCACTCGTGTTACAGTCACGTAAAGGTCAATGGTGATGCATAAGGGTTGCAAATTTTGTTGTGATGTTTGACAGCGTCAAACTGAATTGAACCTTGTGCTGTATTGGTGTGCTTGGTCCTGCTCTCAACAATCTTCATCCACACAAATCCATCAGAGCAATATTCCTGTGTTAAACATGAAATACATGCTGAAGAGATTACCTGTTCATCCAACAGAGGCTCTATTTTCAATTGATGCATTTCATCACCTGTTACATCATATTCGCCTACCTATGTTCCAAGGAAATGGCAATGTGCCACCCCTTCTACCACTTACACATACAATGATCACCTGAAAGATCAATGCAATTATTGCTCTACAATATGGTTTTCAATGCCTGTAAAGGCACCTACAGCCTGTACCATACCCGTACCAACACAGAAAGTGGAATCCTTCCAACCCTCTTCCAGCCTGTGGTTGCCTGAGCCATCACTACATCATGCTGTAGGGACACTGATGCCTGAAACACCTGTGTGCCTTCTGGAAGCCTCTCACTTTCCACATCTTCCTCTTGTACCGGATATTTCTTCTCTGACACATCCAACCCTCCAACTGCCTGCATCACTACTCAACCAACATGGAGACCAAGCTGAAACATAGCTCAGTGTGCAATGTAGTTGAAGCCTAGGGAACAAGAACCTGGTTGTTAGGGATGAAGAAAGATCATGCAGTAGTAGCAAACTGTCTGGACCACTGTATTGTTAATTTTAGCAGTTTTAATACTATGCATGATGCTTCTATTTTTTCTACCTTTATTTTGTCTAGAATAGAACTGTGTTGTCAGTCAAATGCTTTTGTTCTTAGCCAGGTTTACTGCAGATACAAAGCTTATGTGCTCATGCTGTGAGTTCATCCAGTTGCCCAACACCATTTCATCCTACAGGCTAATTTCAGATATATTGCCAGGAAGATGGGAGTTTTCAAAACCTAAATAAATCCAGTCAATTCTTGGGGAAAAAAAAAAAAAAAGAAAAAGAGAACATGATGAGAGTACATACAGTTGCCCAACACCATTTCATCCTACAGGCTAATTGCAGATATATTGCCAGGAAGATGGGAGTTTTCAAAACCTAAATAAATCCAGTCAATTCTTGGGGAAAAAAAAAAAAAAAAAAAGGAAAAAAAAGGAAGAAAAAGGAAAGGAAAACCAAAGACCACATTGAGGCAGCGAAGGAAAGAGACTGAAGGAGTCTGGAGTGTGTCACACTGGGACACCAGATTTGACATGGACAATGGTAAGAATCCTCCTAATTCCTATGTTTCAGCTGTGCACGAAAACAACTTAACCTCGAGCTCATGATTTTTTTGTGGTGAGTCAATCACAAGACACAAGCTGCAGGGAAGCAGGCTTCACAAGCTCCTGGGCTCATAGATTTTAAAACATGTATGTCTCTAAACCAGATTTTTTTTCACAAGGTACTGCTTCTTTGTTTCTAGATAAAAGCCAAAGAAAGTTATTTCAGCTTTGCTGTTTGGTTTTGTTGGGGTTTTTGGGTTTTTTTTCCTCTCTTTTGTTTTCTGGTTTTGGGGCTGGGTAGTTTTTTGGGTTTTTTGTGTGTGTTTGTGTGTGTGGGCAAGTGTATGTGACAAATCCCTGAGGAACACCTGAAAATAACTAGTATTTTCATGGTGAAAAAAGTACTGAGAGATGTATTTGTATCTTGCTGTTGAATCTGTACTTCTCTTTTGTTAAACCCACTGGTTACTGTGCCAAGGAAATTGGACTGGATGTAGGTGTTGCAATGTCTGACTAACAATCATTCTAGGGTTAAACAGTGAGGTCTCCTGAGGACCACCCAGTGGAAGCCTACAGATCCACTGTACACAGGCATAGTGGGAGCTGCCTACAAAAAGCAGTGGGAAACAGCATACAGGCATGGCCAAGATCCTGCCTTCTCTCAGGGGTAGGCACCTGGCCTATGGATGCAGAAATTAACAGGACTTTAGGACCTGCTCTACTGCTTTCCTAAATCAGAGACACAATAGTTTGTTTAATACAGTAGTATGAGTGGGAAAGAGTGGATATAAACTGAGAGGGAAGGTTCAGAAGGGATATAAGGAGATATTTTCTCCCCGTGAGGACAGTTAGGCAGTGGGACTGGTTGCCCAGCAGTGCAGTCCCCATCCCTCCAGGTTTTCAAAATCAAGCTGGATAAAGGTTTGAGCAATCTCCTTTGAGTGGGAGGTTGGAACTTGGAAGAGCTTTTCCAGCCTGAGTTACTTCGTAATCCTATGATCACCCTGTTATAAACTAAGCAGATGTTGTTTTTAATTTTGCAGGTTTTGTCAGTTATTGAAAGAATCCAAAACATTTACTACCTGTTTAGCCACAATGCATAGAAATGAGCTGCAGGGTGATAGAGTTGGAGCCACAGGTAACCTGAAGTGCCACAAAGACAAAGCTGAGAAAGGGGAACTTAAAATACTTCAATTAATCAAAGCTAAAGAAGGATCCCCTCAAGCTAACTGATGACTGTGTTAAACACTGAGCCCCCCTCAGAACTTGCTGTGAATGGCGCCTAAATGAAAATGCATTGCATGATGGAACTTTATTACTTGTAATGATACATAACCTTCTACAGTATATGCTTTAGGTAAAGTCTACCTGCCCTCAGATGGGATTCAAGAGAGAGAATTTGTATCGAGGGAATATGCCAAGAGACACAAATGAAGGGCAATGACTCAATTCTGACCAAATATAAGGGACTAAACACCCCTGGATAGGTTCTCAGACAGTGTTCTGGTGAGCGGGCAACTGCAGCTCTCAGCCAGATGTCAACACACCTATATTCTAGCCGAAAACTTGAAAACTAGAATATGAAATTCATATAGTCTGAATCTCTGGGGAAGCTGAGTACTTCTGTTTCCAGATCTTTTGTATGACACACAGCTCAGTGGATGCTGCAGCTGAATGTCAGACCATTGCAAAAGGCTGTTACGGAAAACCATTTGTCACAATACACATTATTTTTCAGAATTCTTAATGGCTGTGTTTTAAAATGTAGACATTGAAAAATTGCTTACCCATGAGGTATTTTGCTGAGGACATAATATGCCGTATATGAATGTTGATACACCTGCAAAATGAAATTAAAAAACAAAACAAAACAGGAGATCAGTAATTGTCACCTTTGTTAGCAGGGCTCTTTTTCTGCAAAAACAGTCTAGCATTTGGCTAGGGAGCTCTTACAAACACTTCAAATTCAGTAGTAGAAAGGAACAATACATTAATTCACCTAGCGCTGTTGTGTGTTCTTTTAATCTTGTACTGTATTACAGTGTTTGGCAAATCGTATACATCCAGATGCTCTGTGTCGTTACCATGACTACCAGGTCTTTGATTAAACTGGGAGCACATGGGCTCTGCAAGGGCTAAATATAGAACAATCATTAATGAGGACACCTTGGTCAGCTGGAGACATTCTCCATCATTATAACAAGACACAACAGGGGTAGAATATATATTTTGTTGCTTTATACCCACACAAATAAAACAGGGAATGATGCTGGGTGATCTCAGAGAGGGTTGTAGGACTCTTGTCAATCAGCAAACAAAATCTGATTGACTTAGAGAGTAAAGCTGACCTCACGTTTGTTTGATTGACATTCCAAGTTGCATCTTCATACCAATTTACACTCTAGGCAAGAGCTTGTCAGCAGTTCATCTCAGAAGGGAGAGTTTATTACTTATTTTCTAAGTAGTATATAATAATACCAGAGTTAAGGTCAACAGTCTAAGAGTTGGTGACTTTCTGTTAATGACATAAAATTGTTAACAGCGATCTGTTGTTGCCCAAGTTGAGCAGTGCTGAGCAACACAAGTGAGGGCACTAGTGTGAAAGGTCAATTATGAATGACTTTATACACATTTGTAGAGTCACTCACTTTTGCAATTCTGTCTTCTTAGTGTATGCTACTAAATAAAAAAAGTGTCATAACTATCATTTCATTTGACTTCCACTTAACTCTTTTAGCCACTTCCTCTGCAATAGCTCTCATAAAGCATCCTGTCCCAGAGGAAGAAGGAGGAGCTTCTTGTACATTTGCTTCACCAATCAAGTTTGTATGATCAAAATTATTTTTCCTGGGCACCTCTGGTTTTGCACAATTATTTTTTTTAACTTATTCCAAGAAATCATGAGACGTCCTGGATAGTGCTGCTACCTCAACAGTGGCCATCCCAAGCATCACAGACAAGTAAGCATGACTTACTACCTGTCTCTCTTAAGGGTAAGCCTGCATAGTGGTGTCTGTAGCAGGCTTACATATTTCGAGCACTCTGTAGAGAGACAGGAAAACACAAGGCACATCATTGTAGATGTAGATATTAAACGAAACTTCTCTGTTAGAATTTGAATCTGAACATTAAATCCTTACACTGCTGCATAAACCCCATAAAAAAAAGGCGACCACCAGAGCAGAGAGGTTAAGCATTGGATTTCTGCCTATGAAATACAGAGATTGATGATAGATTGATGTGATTTCCTTCTTCCTCTGTGCAATTCACTTCCTTCATTACAAGGAAGTCATCAGGTTATAACCTGAAATCATAATTTCCTTTTAGGCTTTCATGTACATAAGACCCCTTCAGCAAGGTGAACCTGTACTGTATTGGTATCAGGGAAGGTCTAGGAATACAAATGAACTCACTGCATACTAGCATTTATTATAGCACANAAGGAAGTGGTTATAACCTGAAATCATAATTTCCTTTTAGGCTTTCATGTACATAAGACCCCTTCAGCAAGGTGAACCTGTACTGTATTGGTATCAGGGAAGGTCTAGGAATACAAATGAACTCACTGCATACTAGCATTTATTATAGCACAGGTATCCTTTTTAGATGCACCTTTTTCAGGTAATGTCAATTAAATTACCATTATCTCATCTACATCCAATCAGACCAAAGAGCTCTGTAATCTTATAATGCTGATATTGGAAACTTGGTTGATGTATGTTGCTTAGATTTTATTCCAGCTTTGGTGAAGTTCTAAACCTGCTAAAATGCCTTAAAGAAAATGCACTGGAAGACTAAATTTGTCTATAGAGCTGGAAAACCTAATTATACATTGCCATTAAATATTGAGCAACTTTTGTCTTTAAATACCCTGGCAGCAGAATGTAGAAAATGATGTAAACATACAAATTGTGATCAGAGGCAAGGATTGCAGTTCAAGGTAATAAGCCATGCTCTGTTATCAGCTATCAGAGCAGAAGCCAGCCCCCAGAATGAGTATGAACAGATGCCTTCAGGGGAAAATAGAGAAGTGTGGCAGGCTGGATGGAGAAGAAACAGCCACGGAAGGTTTGAGCAGGACATCTGTGATGTCCCTGCTTGAAAGTACAAATTCCCATATGGACTAGCCATGCTAGACTTTAAGAGCTGTCTTAGAGCCATTAATGGAGACTGTGGCAAAACACTGTCTTTGCCAAGACAGTTTAGCATGGGGGAAAACAAAAGTTACAGTGCTTTCAAAGAACTTCTTTATTTTCTGAACATCATTTTTCATCCTCTTGGGTCTTTGGCCAGACTCTAAAATATCTCACATGGGCTGTTCCTGTAGCATATAGTCTTCAAACGCTTCCAGCTGGCAGAGTTTATTCACAGCAGCAATCCTTTTTCAAATGAATCCTTAAAGTCAGTAGGTTTGCTCATGTAAACAACTACTCGTAGGAGCAAAGATTTCAGGATCAGACATCGATTATTATTATTATAGTTCTTAAGGACAAGAGCACATGAAGCTCAGAAGTACTTCTAATCCCTATTTTAAACCTGTTTGGAAAACACACTGTGAGCAACTCTCCTAAGTAGACAGGAATCCAAGAGAAATATCACTTAACGTCTTTTTGGGAAATTAGATGGCTGCTTTCCTCTTACATATGCAAACCAAATGAAGTTATTTTAACTTTTTGAGATGCTGATGCTGATGCTGTCTGCTTTATATCTCAACTAAGATTTCTGCTGGGGTCTGGCTTAATTAGGCTATTCACTTAGAAGGAAAACCCCACACCAGAGAAAAGCGCACGAATGGTATGAGCATTCATTTGAAATTTATAGCTAAGCTTCAGACACTGGATAATGCTTAAAAGTCAGTATTCATTTCATTTAACCTCCAATGTTTCTGATGCTT
Source organism: Agapornis roseicollis (assembly GCA_002631895.1). Taxonomy (NCBI): domain Eukaryota; kingdom Metazoa; phylum Chordata; class Aves; order Psittaciformes; family Psittacidae; genus Agapornis; species Agapornis roseicollis. Next base: position 77,972 of record NDXB01009347.1, read on the forward strand.
TGATAACAAAAATAACTGTATTAACTCTCCATGTTCTCCTCTATCCAAGGGGTGTGGCAAAAGCCATTGCACTGATTTGATACACTTAGCCCTGATTTTTGGCTGGATTCCAGAAGCACACAGCTCCTGTCAGTAGAGAGGCATATTTGAAAGTAGCAGAGATTTTGGCAGCTCTTGTGCTCTGTAGACCCTGTATGCCAAGACATACAACAAAAGTTAGTACACGCTTGGGACTGCTCTGAAAGGTTCTAGGTATTACCAAAATTGGGTCATAAAAGCTCCCATGCCAGCTGTGACCAATAAATGCTGTAAGAGTCATTATACTAAACCCACCATGTCAGAAACAGTCTCCCACTGGGCTTCTCATCCCAGGTCACAGCACAGATCGCTTACTTTCAATCTACATTACCTTCTGCAACATGTGTGTGTCTACACTGGAATCATAAAGGGTCTAAGAGCCAGATGTATCTGTTTCCATGTAAGTCTTTGAAAAGCAATTATCTTTCCAAAATTCAGAAGAATGCAGGACTGATTATATATGACAACACTTTGTTGTGAAGCCACTGACCTCATTTTATGTAATCAACAAAAGAAACCTGAACATGACCAGATGACAGCAGAAATGCAAACACTGCAATATGTATAGCAGAAGAAAAGAGCATCTGCCTTTCCCTGCATCCAGATTCCAAAATAAAAAGTAAACTCTGGTTCCTGCAAGTTACAGAAACAAAACAAAGAGGCAATGTTTGTGCCACATTGCTGCAAAGTATGGTGTGGATGGTAGAGCAGCATCTCTTTGAAAGCGCTTGCTTCATCTCCAAGGATACAGGTCCTAGTCCAGCAGGGCTTACTTACACAGAAAATAGATGTTATTTAAGAATAGAATGGATTTGGACTCATTTATTCATTGTCACTATTCAAACACTTTAATTTAGAATCCATTGCTCTTGTTCTTGCCCCAAAGCACTTGCACAAACACTTAGAATCATAGAATAGTTAGGATTGGAAAGGACCTTAAGATCATCTAGTTCCAACCCCCCTGCCATGGGCAGGGACACCTCACACTAAACCATGTCACCCAAGGCTCTATTCAATCTGGCCTTGAACACCACCAGGGATGGAGCATTCACAGCTGCTTTGGGCAACCCATTCCAGTGCTTCACCACCCTTAAAGTAAAGAACTTCCTCCTTATATCCAATCTGAACTTCCCCTGTTTAAGTTTAACCCGTTACCCCCTGTCCTATCACTACAGTCCCTAATGAAGAGTCTCTCCCCAAGATCCCTATAGGCCCCCTACTTGACATGAGTCCAAAAAGACAAATGGAATCCTGGCTACCTCCCTATGTTTCACCTGATTTGTCACACAGACACAAGCTGAATATGCAAGCATTCACCTTCATGAACTTCTTGTTAAAAATTTGAAATTGTCACCATTATTTTCAATTTGACACTGCCTGCACAACTCAAGGGATTAGGAAAAGGGCTTATATGGAAATGCAGGAATTTTTAGAAGGAGATTGTGAAATGCGTTTTCAGCATATTTTGGCTGGTATGAAAGATTACACTACCCACTGAGGAATTTTCACTAGCAACCGGAAAAAAAAGGAAGAGTTTAGTTTACACTTCCATATTCTGTGATGGTCTCTATCACACTTTGTGGGCTGATACCATGCTAGTATCAACAGTAACCAGCATTTAATTGAAAGGCTTTCTTTTAGGTTTTTATGGCATGGTGCTGAATCAATACAAACAAGAGGCACATCCAGACTTTCTTTTAAGGTTTACAAGCAAGGAAGGGTGAAAAAACCCTTAGAAGAGTACTCCCCAAATCAGCCAAATCCTCTCATCTTCTAACAGGCTGTTCTATTAAAACAGATCATTTAGGGTCCTACCATTCAGCATATTAAACAGTTCATGAACCTGAGGTTAAAGCCAGGTGAACTGGCTTCCATGATATCATGATTATTATTTACTTGATAAACACAGGAATAAACTATCCATTTTCTAGATGACTCCACAGAGCCACCTGGTCCTTCACGCAGTAGTGTTGTTTACATTAAAGAATTGTCTAGAAAACTCACAAAAACTCCATAAAATTTAGAGTTTGGAAGAGAAGAGGTACAGAGCAGAGTAAGCACAGGTGCAAGCTGTGTTATAAAGCATTTTGCAAGGCTTAATACAAAATCTGCAGTATTGAGTGTCTTCTTTTTCAGGAATCACATGTTTCATCCCCAAAGTCATACCAGTACCCCCAAATTAAAATGAATCCTCTAAATAATTATCAGAAATAAAACTACAACAATTGGTTAAGTCTGAAAATAGCACAAATATATTTAAATGTAATTAATCATAAAATACTCAGTAGTTACCTGGGTGAAAGGAATCACTTTTTATTTTGTAACAATAAAGTATAACTCCAAATAATACATCCCCTCGGGATTCTTAGCAGACCCAAACTGTCTTTACTGTCTTACTATACAGTAAGACAGTAAAAATACAGCACAAGTGGTTGGTGGAACATGAACTGCCAGATCCATTAAAAGGGCTCCCCACAGAGAATTTCTAAAAAGACATTTGCTGGAAGTAAATTAGTATCCTGTTTTCCTACTTGTGCTATGAGCAGACAAATCCCCAAATGCACATATGAATGTCAAACCGGTTGAATAATCCCAAATATTTGAAATAATTACATTCTCCACCTTTCAAAATGGTCCTAGCACCCTTAAACAGTAACTCATGCTGTGATACAAAATATGCAGATAAAAGATGATTTTCCATTTGGCCTTTAATATCCATGATATTTAACCAGGCTCTGAAGTTGACAAATTAAGAGGGAAAAGAGAATAAAGTAGAATGCAGGAAGGCTGCTGCTCTGCATTGGCAAACAGCTCATGTATTTGGTACCATGCTACCTAATGATGGCATGAAAGAGAGTGAAAATCAGGTTCAGAGTGAAAATCTGGTTCAGAATGAAAATCATAAAAGCAAACTTTTCCTTCTCCTGTGCACAGTAAAGGATGACCCAAGTCACTATCACAATGTCATACTGATTCTTCTATTGGTCAGTCACCAGCAAGCAAATATCATGTAATCTTCACAGTGTAACTATGTCATTTGTACAAATCTTCCAGTAGAGAAAAAAAAAAATAATAGTCTGACCAAAAATATCATAGAACCATAGAATACCATGGGTTGGAAGAGACCTTCAAAGGTCATCTATTCCAACCGCCATACCTCACTGCGATACTTCTGTATGGTATTCTGTGGAGAATTAAAGCATTTCACTGTACCTGTTTGCAGAACGTTCTGTATTTTTTATGAAAGTCAACATTAAAGACTAAATTTTTACCTAAGGAGTCAACATCATTTGCCTTGATCAAAATTCTTTATGATAGCATTGGTTTCACTGGGGCCACAGAACCTGAAAACTGAATAAAGGGTCCACAACTTGAACCCTTCTGTTGAGAAGAAATCCTTCTTTTAGAATCATAGAATAGTTAGGGCTGGAAGGGACCATAAGGTCATCCGGTTCCAACCCCCCTGCCATAAGCAGGGACACCTCACACTAAACCAAAGCTTCGTCCAACCTGGCCTTGAACACTGCCAGGGATGGAGCACTCATAACTTCTCTGGGCAACCCATTCCAGTGCCTCACCACCCTCACAGGAAAGAATTTCTTCCTTATATCCAATCTGAACCTCCCCTGTTTAAGCTTGAACCCGTTACCCCTTTTCCTGTCACTAGAGTCCCTAATGAAGAGTCCCTCCCCAGCATCCCTATAGGCCCCCTTCAGATACTGGAAGGCTGCTATGAGGTCTCCATGCAGCCTTCTCTTCTCCAGGCTAAACATTCCCAACTTTCCCAGCCTGTCTTCATATGAGAGATGCTCCAGTCCCCTGATCATCCTCGTGGCCCTTGTGTGTTACAATGGCAATCCAAAGGGATGGAAAATTCATTCCTGTAACTGACCACCAAATTCTTGGTAATATTTTGTTTGATTTCTCATCCTTCATTCTACCATGTATTTGTGATTTGGAGCACAATGGGTTATCTCTGGCTGAGGCATGGTTTGTGGGCAGTTAGGTAGTGGCCTTTACACTGTTTTCTATCAGTGGAGACAGACTTGTCAGTGGTATTCTCCCCAGCACAACTATTTTATCAAAATATTACCATCATTTTATTGCTAATGGGCACTCCATTTTTTTCAGAAACCACATGATATATATTCCTTTTGTATCAGTGAAATAAAATAAAATAAAATAAATAAGAAACCAACCAACCAAAAAAACCCCANAACACAACTATCAAAATATTACCATCATTTTATTGCTAATGGGCACTCCATATAACCAGCCTGGAATTATTTTTTTTTCAGAAACCACATGATATCTATTCCTTTTGTATCAGTGAAATAAAATAAAATAAAATAAATAAGAAACCAACCAACCAAAAAAACCCCACACCAAAATCCATACTGGTATTTTGTATCCCACATTCAGTGAAGCTCAATTGCTTGTAAAGAAGTAAATGAATTAATGCTTTACTAATTGTAAAGAAGTAAATGAATTAATAAAGCCATATAATTTGAGGTCTTTTCAACATTCTCACCTTTCAAATTCATTGTGATACTGACCTATTTTGTTTTCCTCTGAGACAGCAAATTCTTTTTTGTCTCTATGTTGAATTACCCCTTTATACTTAATCACTTCCCAAGTAATATAGTCTCATGCTGTGTGCCAACCTTTTTCTACAGCCCTCCAAGGAACACTGCCTATTTCTCTTTCTCCCTCTAATAGATTAGAAAACCATAATAAAAGCTATCAATGAGCATTTCCTGTGCATTGGTTCAGCTGGCAGCCAAATAACCCACAGCTGTTATCAAATACCTGATCTGGGATGCTCTCACCTACTGCACTGTATTCAGCTCATCAGGCACATGTGTAATGTGGTTGCAGCCACAGAAAGTGCACACTGAGAGTGCTGTCCCACTTCAGGACAGTCAGGAAAGGACAGAAAAGGGGGAAAAATACCTTGAGCAGCAAAGGAGGTAAGAAGGGGGCTTTGTATCAATCGACATACAGAGCATTTGTCAACTTGTTGCCTTTGCTGTAATTGTCTCTGTGTTCCAGAGGAACTAACCTAAATTGATGTTTCAGCAAAAGGAACAAGCTATATGCACAGGGAAGGCATGTATTAGAGTTGACTTATGCAAGGAAACCATTTTTCTTGGAAAGAGGAGGGGACAATCCCCTCCTGTGAAATGGATGAAATGACACAGCCAATGCTAAGCAGTCAGTGTCTCAGAGAGATCCAATAAGTTATCACCTCAGCCCAGCCACACAGTTGTGAATAAAGAGCTGCCCCACTGCTACCCAATGTCATAGGAAATCAAGTATCAGTGGTTAGGTAGCTCCAGAACCAGGAACAAATTTTAGCAATCAATTTGGAAGAATGGAATAAAATGCTATGTACAAGGGATGAAATGTAGAAGAATGTAAGAGGCAGTATCAGGAAAAGTCTTTACATGGTTCTGTTTTTCAAATCTTTAAACAAATCAAGCTCTAGGAATGAAAATGAAATCATTGCAATAGGAACCTGAAGGGGCCTTTCTCTATAAGCTTGTCCTTGGTAGATAGAGGACAATCAGAACAGCTCTCCACTCACGTGGTGCTGTGAATGTCCTGTGACCCACACTGGAGAGGCTTCCTTGAGGCAGCAACAATCTCACATCAAGATGACATCAGGAAGAGACAGCACATTCATGCCTTGGGGACATGCATTTAGAAGCATTTGTAACTCAGGCTCAAGCCGATTGTAATAGGGTCATGGCTAGAGGCAACACGCACAGATAATATGTAAATCTCTCCCACAAACATGCAGTGGGAGTGCTGGATTAGAAGCTGATTTTCCAGCAACCAAACCAAAGGTGTCTGAACCAGCAAAGTCAAGGAGTTACTCCTTCGCAAATAGCATCATCTAGTTTGCAAGATAACCATAAATAAAGTGTGACAGCAACATTCACAACAGTAATAGTGGGACTGAAGTTCTGCAAGATAATGCTGTTACTTCATGTTCCACAAACTGATTATCTACCTCAGTTGTTTCATGATAATAATTCTTTATTAAAAGATTTGTTTCCAAATTACACGTTTGAGAGCCTTATACTGCTGACGATGCCGAAAGGGAATTTAAAGGCCAGCTTTAGGATTTATGACTTTGTGACATGGTGGAGGCAAAGTGGATGCTTTTATTGTTACAAATGTAGCTCTAGAAGCAACTTAGGCTACAGGTATTAACACACAGCTCGTGTGCCAGATCTCACCCCTAGGAGACTGTTAATCCAATCTGCCAACTGCTGCTGCACCCTCATACAGCTCTGCCCTGCCAAGCAATTACAAAAGCTTCTTTTTGCTCCCGAGCCACCTGTCCCACACAGCGCTCCACTGGCACCATCAAGTGCTTGCAGTCACTGGCTTAAAGGACGACTGCTCCATTTTTAATTGGGAAACAATATGGCAGCTACAAAGCACTCACTAGGATTTTTGCAGCAGCCTTTGCGGACTTGCAGTTGCTCAGGTTGTTGGGAAGCATCCATAATCAAGTTACTAAGAATTAGGAGTGAGTGTTATGTATAATGAGCTCATTTTGTTGTTGATCATGTTTTTAAACTGTTATCAGTATTCACATTGCAAGGTATAAACTCCCAGGTTCCTGACCCACTTTGCAGCAGGCACAGTGCAAGACTGCATGGAAATTCTCCAAGTGCTGCACTTGCCTGTTGTATAGTCCTGCTCAGAAACTTGGAAATGAGAATTAAATTATCTGGTACACAGTTAATGTTGTGATTCTAACATACCAAACAACATATCTAAGGAAAAGAAGTAAAAGATAAATATTATTACCTAATAAAAGTACAAAAGTAGCATGGGGCCAAATAATATTTTTAGAAGGAAACAACAATTAGCCTTAACCCAGGAAACACAGGAAACCTTCAAATCCATTCACATGCTTAAATACACCCACACCCCCCAACTGTGATTCTCTCATAATGTCTGTGGTCATAATAACATCTGTATTATGTCAGACCAAAAGTCCACTTATTCTCTATCCTGGTTCAAACAGTATCGTAGAATCATAGAATGGTTAGACTTGGAAGGGACCTTAAAGATCATCCAATTCCAACCTCCCACCATGGGCAGGGACAACTTCCACTAGACCAGGTTGCTCAAAGCCCTATCCAACCTTGCCTTGAACACTCCAAGGCAGCCACAGCTTCTCTGAACAGTCTGTTCCACTGCCTAGCCATCCTCATCGTAAATAATTTCTTCCTAATACCTAATCTAAATCTCCCCTCCTTAAGCTTAAAACCATTTTTTTTCAGTTTAAACCCCCCTGTCATAGCCCTACATGCACTTGTAAAAAGTTCTCCTCCAGATTTCTCGTAGGCACCTTTACATACTGGAAGACTGTTATAAGGTCTCCCCTGAGCCTCCTTTTTTCCAGGCTGAACAATCCCAACTCTCTCAGCCATAACCCAAAGCTGATTCAGAAAGAAGACTAGAGTTAGTTTATTTATAGTCATCCTTCCCCAAAATACTTTCGAAGCTTCTCACAGCTTGGAGCCACACTCTGCAGATGTTTACTTTGAGGGAAGTCCCTGTCATTGACCTCCCTGGTCATTCTTTACTGGCATTTACCCTTTTTTGTACCTACAACCTCATGTAGCCACACCCACTTGCCCCACAATGGTGCCAAAAGCCTGTTTGCAGTATGACTCTTCTGAACAGTCTTTGGTGTTTATTTTGGCCTTAGATTTACACCTTGGAGTACACTGCTTATAAAGCCAGCCATGGGTAGCTGCTGATGGACATAGGGAGTTTACATTGTTCACATTTACATTGACTTGACTGACGCCCACCCTCGCTGGAGTTACAAGCCTGAGTACTGAAGGACAGCATGAGAAATCAATGTTTAATTATGCTTTGAATGAAACATTAGATAATGACTTCTTTAAATGAAAAAAAAAAAGAAAAATCTTGAGCTGAACAGACTGAATGTGGAAAGATTTTAAAACCCTTTTTTATGAAGTTTACAATGCAAATAGTGCAGCTTTGTAGCAATTATGTGAGAACCTAGCCATGAAAATGGGCTGAATGCTTAGTACATCTAATTAATTTATTCACTTTTAAATAATTCACTTTAGTGGCAGAAATTAGCAACTACAGAACCACAGCATGTGTTCTTTCTATTAAAATTTACTCTTAGCATATAAAAATTGATTTTTCTACTATAGCAGTTGAAAAGGTGAATGCTACAAAGAAGGTAGCCCTGTCATTGAAATATTTTACGACGGTCAGAAGATCAGGGTGCTTTTTGAAGACTCGGAGAAAGGAATACAAGACAAGAAAGATGGGACCTTCAAAAAGCATTAGAGAGCAGCAGTTTAAGAGCACTGAAGTGGATGTGAAAGGAGAATGAAAGTATTCAGATACATGCCAGGGACTTAGTAAAAAATGCTCTCTCTGTTCAGTGAAAGATTTATTTTCCAGTTCCATGAGATCAGAAGATTCTGAGCTGTATCTCGATGTACACGTAGATCTAATTCACTGGAAGTAGCATTTCTATTTTCTGACATAAGGAAAAATAAACAGAAATCATATATGAGACAGCGGGACATTTTGTGTGTCATCTTTGTGATGCTGTGTAAACCTTCCAAGGAGGAAATGGACTGTGGTGATGATGGACATATCTTCAGAAAGTGGGAAGAGAGCAAACGGGACAGGAAGAAGCACATAGCAGGTTCTTTGCCTGCTTCACAACCCTTTATAGCACCAAAACCAACAGCATTGCTGTACAGGTACACTTCCACATAGGACTCATGCTTTTAAAGATATGACTAAAGCCCATGATTCTTTTCTCTTTTCAAGAAAAAGCTTTTTATGGGCAAAGAATAGAAGATTCCATTTTCAAATCTGGGTCATTATCTGCCCAAGAAAGAACATTAATTGTTGGTTTTAACATAGCGCGCTGTTAAAAACAGAGTTCTGCAGGCAGTTAAGAAGATAAAAGGCATTTGTTCAGGATAAACAGAGCCACATACTCCTTGGATTTAGGCACATAACTCAGCTAAAGAGAACATCTGCATCAGAACATTTGCATTTCTGAGTGTAGGAATTTCACTGGAGTGCTCTGAATAGTAACATAGTAAGATCTCATTTTTGAGAAGAGGGCACTAAATATATCTTTTCTTTTTCTTATTTCAGTGATTAAAAATAAATAAATGAGACTGGAAATCAGAAGAATTAGATTATAAAATCCTGGAGGCTGGGACTGCTTCCTATGTTCCTGCATAGACACCAGAATTAAATTCTTTCTGATCTTACTTACTAATGACTGTTAAATAACAGTTCTTTTCCCATTTGGCATCCTAGTCTTACTGTATTTCTTTCCTTAACATTCTAAAACAACTATCCATGCTTATTAAAACCCACATTTTGGGTAAAAAAAACAAAATGGGGGGTTTTTTGTCCCTAAAAATTTAAGAAGCAAAATTATGCTAAAGACAGGAATTCACCTTTAATTCTGAAGCCCCTGTATGTTCCAAGGGCACTGGTTCTTAATCAAGTTTTGGGTTTTTTTCCCCAATAGTTACACTTATTTCATTCCTCTTAATGCAAAGAAAGTTCCCCTGTTTCATTACATGGATTCCTGTATGAGTGCAAAGAAGAAAACTGCAGTGATTTTACTGTTGATTCTCTATTTGATTTTGACTATCTAGGGGACGTTGTACAATTATCTTACCTATGCTTTATTCAAAAATAAATTTCAGATTATTTTTAAGATATTTTGTGAATTTTGTTAGAACATTCATCTGTACCAGTCTGTCTGTTCAAGTTAGCTCATCTGCACACTCAGAAAAGGAAGCAGCAGGAAAAATCTAATCTTATCCATGCAAATTAAAATTGGTTATTTTTGTATCACAGTATTTTGCCTTGAGTCTTTTTGTTTTCCCTTCTCTGTTTGATGAAAGTCTCATTTGCTAAAGAAAATATTTATAGAGGAAATCTGCTGATAGCTGATACTGATACATAATACACCTATGTACTCTTGCAGTACAAGTTAATTATTTCTGTCTTTTGATATTACTCTGGTCTTCCCTGGAACTGTGGATTTGCTTTTCAGTTTACTGATGTATATCTGTGCCTGTGAATAAATGTAGGATACAGTTTGTTGACCTCTGCTACATGAGACTGTCCAACTTAGCTCAAAATATTATTTTGCACTCAGTCATCTCTGTGCAGTTTGAGTTGAAGTCTCCCAGTTTAAATCAGGAGGCTTAAAGTTTAGTCCTAACTCCATTTATCTACATTATTAGAAGAACAGAAAGAGTTTAAACCTTTGTTTTTAAGAGAAAATGTTAAAGCTCAAGGGTGGCACAGCAGCTGAAGTCAGCATACTCATTTTTTACTGCTCTCCGTTTCATGCAGTTTTGTTGCAAGAATCACATTAAACAACACTCCCTGGAATGAAGACTCAGTAAGAAATTGAGATTCGGTGCACTTTTATTAAAACCATTGCTAACACATGAGGGAGCATGCACTAGCAAAACTGGAATGTGCGGATGCAGGAAGACCGGTTGGGCAGGGCTTCGCTTTCCAGTTCAGTCAAACACATCATATTGCATTTTATTCCTGCTGAATACATCCCCCAATAACAGGGAGCATCAGAGCTTAAAAACTGGGATCCCAATGTGGTTTTATTTTACTTTTCCACCTGGAAAGAACTGCAGGCCACAAGTAACCATAGTGACATGATAGAAGGAGGATCTCCAGCAGTTCCTTCAGAGCTGAGATGGTCCCACTCCTAGGGTACCTGCTAAGGACATGATGCTGAGGTGAGCACACTTGCCTTGCCTGTCGTGTTTTAAGCCCATCTGGCAACCCAGAAACATGCAACTGCTCACTCACTCCTCCCCTGCCCCCAGGGGGATAGGGAGGAGAACTGAAAGAATGTAACTCCTACAGGTTGATATAAGAACAGCCCAGTAACTAAGGTATAACACAAATCACTACTGCTACCACCGATAATAACAATGATAAGGGAAATAACAAGGGAAGAGGATACAACCACTCACCACCTGCCGACTGATACCCAGCCTGACCTGAGCAGCAATCTCACCCTTCCGGGTAACTGGCCCCAGTTTTACATCCTGGGCATCATATGCTGTGGTATGGAATACCTCTTTGGTTAGTTTGGGTCAGGTGTCCTGTCTTTGCTTCTTCCCAGCTTCCCCTCCTCCCTGGCAGAGCACGAGACTCAGAAAGTCTTTGGTCAGAGTAAACATTACTGAGCAGCAACTAAAAACATCGGTGTTACCAGCACTGTTCCCAGGCTGAAAGTCAAAACCACAGCACTGCACCAGCTACTAAGAAGGAGAAAAATGACTGCTACTGCTGAACCCAGGACACTTGCCTTTAAAGTGTGCAAATATATTTTCCATGGGTAATAGGCACAAGAAGGCTCCACTAACCCATTCCTCTTTGCTGAGATTCAGTGCATATTATTTCCCCTTACTAAGACTGGGAAAAAAAAAAAAAAAAAAAAAAAAATTATAAAGGGATGG